>JAPYZI010002363.1:0-15865 GCA_030523105.1 Ophioninae sp. A BG-2022a | reverse complement strand
TTTTTTTTACGAAACGAGATACGATTCTCGTTGATTGCTCGTACTACTCGACGTTCACGAGACGATACTTCTCGCAGCTTTTGTGTTGTTGTTGGTGGCGGTCGTTGTACTCCTGCCCTCTGTCTGTGCGAACAAAACACCCTGGTACATTACTCCGTTGAGTTCCATACTGACGACGAGAGAATTATCGCCTTTCCGCCCGTCACCTGATGCAGAAAGAGGAGAACAGTATTAGAAACAACCTTTGTTTCGCTATGTTGAAACGTTTTTCGCACATCTTCTTTTTACCCCCTTCGTACAAGTTTCGATTTTTCTTTTTTTGCGTTACGCCATTGAGCTCTTTACCAAGTTCAACGAGCCTGAGAACGAGATATTGGTCAACCACGGTCTTACATACAAGTCTGTAAACTCCGGTATTTTTTTATGGTGGAAAGTGTCATCGTTAGTCAGGCATCTGAACCGTGCATCGTTCAGAACTGGTGGAAAAGTTTTGTGAACGTTGGTGGAGAGATGCCTTTAATTAACGAAACGCTAAGATTAATTAGTAGATGCCGATACTTAACAAATCGGCCAAGAACTTTTCATAAATTATTATTATATTATTAAATTCCCATCATAGGATTAGTATTAAATATAATTTATATGTAAAAGAAAACAATTTTAAAAAACGAGCTTTCATTTAGTTGCATTTAGGTAATTTTGTAAAAAAAAATTATTCCCTACTTTTTAGCGCATTAAATCAAAGCTTGATTTTCAAAAGTATTTTTTTACACACCAATAATTTCATACTTTTCAGTGTTTTATCGATTTTACTATGAAAGTTGAATATTTTATGGATTCTATTTTCCAAAGCCGCGTCACGTAACCTCTCAACAACACGTTTTTAAAAATTCAAGAAATTATTGTTTATTCCGAAATCACACTATTAAAGAGTTGGACGAATTCGCTTTTGATTGGCTAACCCAATTCAGTAGCCTTGAACATGGCAAAAGCGAGAACGATCGTTTTTAAAGTTTATGCAAGTTTATGCAAGACTTGTAACAATCCTGACGTTGGTTGACGTCGCCGAAGAAAGTTTGAATTTTTGAACCGTTCGTGGTTGCATTTGAAGTTTGAGTTGCTTACCACGGTTGGATATTTTGATGTGAGTGCCCGCCAATCCCGGTACAGCTTTTTCATTGGGGCTATCGTCATCGGAGTGTAGCCTCTTGGTAGGTGGAACACCAGGTGTGCTGGTGAGATCTCGCTCTCTCTTGACCTGGTTGCTACTGCTGGAGAAGGGTGGACTGTGTCTGGTGGGTGACGCGGATAGTGGCGAAGATCTGCAAACGAAATTTCCACTTTGGTTATTCCCTTGATACTTCAAGATCAAAGGAAACATTCGCGAAAGTAATTCGGACGGTTTTCGAAGATGGTAACGAGTGTTAACCTGAGGCCAAGATCGAGTGCTTCTCGCTGTGGCTCGGGGCTGGCAGCTTGTCGATGCGGCGAGTTCGAGGCCTGTGGCGACAATGGCGGCTGATGTCCGACTCCCGGATAAAGTGTATTATTGTTGTACATGTTCCAGAGTGTGAGCCGCGACATTTCGAGAACGCTGAGAGCGTTGTCGCGCGGTGGTGTAGTCGAGGGTGGCGATGCGCTTCCTTGTCGATGGATCATCGGTGGTGGGGTAGCGCCACCTGTGTTCCTAAGCTCCTTGTTCAGCAGTTTTACGTATTCGACCATGCGCGCCTCGAATTCGGCAGGTGCCCATCCCGGCATTGGACCTGGAGAAATAAATGGATCTAGTAAGTAATGATGAACGACGAAAACAAAAAAAAAGAAGAAAAAAAACCACCGATCAAGACGAGACGAAAATAGTGAAGTAATTGAAGGAGTCATTGTGTGATGGTACATTAAAAACGGAAACTCGTGGGTAGCTACGGCAGACAGCGAGAAATAGCTCATCTAGGTGATCCCGGGATCGCCTCGTTTTCGTATGTACTTTGATCGATCGTTCGCCAATGTCGACAAGTTTCGTTCTATCATCTTATTTAGGCGCGAGAGTGAAAGACAGAGGAAGAGAGACGGAGGAAGCTGCGTCGCTGACGGATGCTAAATTCGTGTCGCCGCGGTCCGTTGATTGGCGTCGGTCCATCAGCCAGTCGAAATAAGAGGAGACGAGATGAAAGGGCAGAAAGAAAAAGAGAGAGAGACAGAGAGAGAGAGAGAGAGAGAGAGAAAGAGGTGAGGGTAGGGAGAATGAGAGATCACGCTGGTAGACGGTTTATTTGACTGAAAGCGTGGCATCTTCTTTTTTTTTTCTTTTTCTTTTTTTTTTCTTACGAAGCGCTCAATTCGAGACCTCGTCAAACGAATTGTGTCGAGGAGAAGAGCAAAAGCCCGGAAAGTAAAATATAGCCGCGAGCTCTCCCGTTGGATTCTCTTCTTTCTTTTTTCCTTTCTTTTCTTTTTTTCTTCTTTTCTCTTCACTTTCTACAACGGAGAGATTTCGAGCAATCGTGGATTGGAAAGGTTGGAGGGCAGTAGGCGGGTTCAGGAAACGACCAATCAGCCGAGAGAACGATCTCACCCTTGAGGGCCCGGAACCGTGGAAAAGGGATGATCCGGAATAGCGAAAGGGGAGAAATGTCACGTGATATCCAAAAGGGCGTAAAAGCTTCGAAGAGCTACACCGCGAGGGTAGGAAGCCGAGAGAAACGGGGTTGGGGAACGCGCGGAATGCTCGTTAGCGAGAGTCATCCGTTAACGCCTGTCTACGAACGGATCGTACAATCAATTACGCCTCCTTCGTTCTCTCGCATCATCATCTTCGGGGAGGCCTAGACGAGCGAGGAAAAACCGAGACGGGGAACGAAAGCGGGGGGCACCAGAGGCGGGGGGGGGGAGGGGGAAGAAAAAAAACGGAGCTGTCCTGACTACCGATTTAAAATAAACTCCGCGGCTCTCCGCTCCCATATTTCTCGCATCGTCAGCTATTTTCTTTCAATTCTTTTAACTTTTCGGCGACTTCGTCCCGGTCACGTGCAATATCCTGTTACGCGTCCGATATAACTTAGCGGCCGACGATTCGTTAGAAAAATACAAGAGCTCTTTTGCAACGCTTCTCTACGAGCACACCTTTTTAGGCCAGCTCTCACAGTTGAATAATCACATTCAACCGCAATGTTTCCATTTCTCTTCCTTTTATTTATTTTTTTTTTTTTTTCGTTTACGCGAAGCTACTCGAAGGTTCATATTTTCAAAGCGAAGTTCATATTTTAGAAATTCAATTTTTTTAGTCCTCGGGTATGATCGTTACGCCTGGTATATTGATTCAAACTTGCGTGGAAACAGTCGAAATTCAAAGAAACTCTTTACTTTGCGGTTTGCCTTTGGGGCTTTGCCTCGACTATACTTTTCTTCCACTAAAAACGCTTTTGCGAACAAAAGCGAAGAAATATATATATCTCACGAGGAAAAACGTGTATCGAGAAAATTTCGTAATTGTTTACGGATTATCAAAAAAGATTTCACGCGAGTAAAAAATGTTAACAGCGTTTCCGAAATTTCTTCTCACTTTTTTCATAATTTACCGATATTTTTTTTTTTATCATTATTAAATGTTATTGACACTCCGTTTACTCTTACAACATTTTTTTAATATCAATTTGCTTTCCCCCTGTTAAATATTCATCTATTCTCGGGACCAAAAACTTATTTTTCTTACAAATTTTCCCCATTTAATATTTTTGAATTTTTGAGAAATACGTGTTTTTTTATTTGTTTAAACCTATCATATTCCAAAGTAATTAAACATTTTATGATCTTGGGCTTACAAAGGGTTAAAGCCGGAATGGGAAAAGGAAGTGAGGCGATCTCGCGAACGATCGGGATCGAAATTCTCGGGTTAACTAACCGATCGGACCTTGAGGATGTTGAGGATGATGTGGATGATGCGGCATTGGTGTATGTGCGGCGCTACCATTGACGAGGGATTGGGATCCGTGATGTTGATCACCGCCAACCGCGGATACCAGCGAGAGCGGTGACATTTGCGAGTGCAACGCCATCGAGCCAGGTGTATGCTGGTTTCTGTGCATCATACTCTCGGCACCACCACCCCCTCCGTAAGCCCCGTAGCTGCTTCTTCGTCCTTCGCGTCGATTACCGTCGATCGCTGCTTGCAACTCGGACGGCGTTGAAAGACCCAATTTCTCGCCCTCGTATGGATAGAGATACTTCATATATCTGAAATAACGATAAAACTACAAATTTCATGTTCCCACGTGAGTGTGTGGGTAAAAAAAACAATTTTTCGAAAATACATTTTCATTTTCTTTTCATTCCGATTGAATTCGAATCATTTGAACGATTTTCGTAAAAGTTTCCACTTTTCGTCTATTTGTTACCGTTGTCTCACTAAAACTCGTTTCCGGTTTTTTGTACTCCTCTTTTCATTATTAATCGATAACGGGTTTTATAGTTCAATCGTACTTCGCTAAAAACTGACATTTACAATTGTGCAGCTCGCTCGAAATTTGGGCAATGAAAAATGATCGTTTTGGGTTTTCGAACGATATGAAAAGTAGAAGAGAACGAAATTTTCCAAGCGAATTATTTAGAGATTCAATGATTATCTCTCTCTTTACATATATGCACACACATTTAATATAAATTAAATATTAAAAATCATAAATCCAATGACTTTCTTAATGACATAAATTAGGTGTTTCGGGGATTCAACGACACAAATTAAATATTTAAAAAACACAAGTCCAATGATTTCATTTTTTTTTTTTCAAATAAAAAATGACATTTTCGTATGGAAAAGAAAATATTTCTTTATTCTGAAAAGAGGAAAGTAAAGACTTTGATTTTTGACGCAACGAAGCGTTGGTTCAGCGAAGTGAAGATAAATAGTGAAACGTGACAGAAAAGGGTTGGAAACCCAAAATCCATTGGAACTCAGGAGGAAAAAAAAACACACACACATCGCATATGAATAAGATCAAACAATCGAGATTGGCATTGATCGTGAATCCGCGTATTTCTTTGTAAAAACAACACCCGAGCAAACCCAAAGTACATGGGAGCTGAGTCAATCGAAAAAAAAAAGAAAAAAAAAAAACAAACACAAATAAATAGAAAACGAAAACTCGGCGTCATTAAGATGAAACCATCGAGATTGGCATTGATCGTTTTCGCGGAGTTCTTTACTTTGCGGAAATTAGGGTTCGCGCGTCACATCGAATCCCCGGAGGATTGACAGAACCTTTGGGGTGGGAGGGGGGGGGGAGGGGGTAAGACATACGTTGGCGATCACTGGAAATGTTGCCAACCGCGTGTAACCCGTATACCTGAAATACGTGTGTGGGAACACACGTGAAGGAGCATACGGAGTTCGGGTTGTATTCTATTGGTGAACGCGTTGTTATACCGCAGGCCTATAATTCGCGCGAGCATCGTTCGATTTTTACGATTGTCTGCTGCCAGACTGTGGCTTCTCTCTTTCTCTCTCTCGCTCTCGCTTTTTCTCTCTTTCTCTCTCTGAGGAATCAACGTAGCTTCACATACATCGAGAGGCGTACAAAAACCAACGAGGGGCAACACTGAGTCTAAAAGTATTTATTATTGCCGCAGCCACGCGTTCCAGAGCTCAGCCCACCCTCTTGAGCGTGTTCACCTCTTTCGTTGAACGTGCACTTCTTCAAGAGAGTATCAGAGGGGAAGACGCGACGAAGAGACCAAAGGATTTGCTCGTGCGAGTGTAGCTCGGAGCTACTCATATGTGTGTGTGTTTCGAACGAACCGAGCATGGAAGATGAGGCCCGGTGGTATAAATCTTGAAGGCTTTCAGGGTGATAATCAAATTCGCGGCGAACGTATATATCGATCGCCCTCTTATCCTGTCCTCCGCTTCCAACCTCCGCTCTTCAACGAAGACCTCCGCTTTTTCCACTTAAACATTTTATTTTTCCGATCTTCGGCTCGCTAGTGAATTATGAGACGGCTGAGAAGCCCAACACCGAGAGGTTTGATATTACCGGAAGTGAACTCGAAAGGATCGCGTTTCCCGGCTGATAGAACGGGATCGTTTTAAAGGACGAAAATCTGGGGATCAGAAACAAACGTGACGAATGAAAGGAACATATTTTCATCATAGTCATTTTTTTATTTTAGAAATAGAGGTCTTTCGAGTTTGTACTAATCGTGGCTTCTTATTTTCTTTCTCTTTCGTAATTTACTTCGTAGAATGGAATTTAGCACGATTATGGTGGAACAAAAAATATTTATTTTCAATTATTTATTTATCGATTCAATTATTCATTTAGCAATCTGTTAAATTTTATTTTTTATTGTTCAAACTTAAAAAATCACTCGAATCCTTTCTGGTATTGGAATAATTAGAAATAATTGCAGAAAATACTTTTGATAAAAGTGAGAATATTACAAAGAAACGTGAACGACAGAAAAACATTGTATTTTCTTTTTATGTCTTTCAAAAAAGCAATTAACGATTGGTTTCGTCAAGCCTAAAGATCGCGGGGCAAGTGTACGCGCGAAAGGTAAAAAAGAAAGCTGCTGTTTTCCTTGAGAAGTACAAAAATATCGTGAAACTGACTCACTTTTCGAGCCACCCTGTATACACACACGTACACTCTCGCGATATTAGCCATGGCACAGTTCATCACGGTGGCTCATAAAACGCCTAAATCGGTAAGACCACAATCGGTGAGTGTACCAAGATACGATACGCACGGTTAGATTTTCAGCCACGTGTATACACGTGCATAAATTCCTACAACTAAGAATCAAATAAGTGATAGATTTATCCGACATCGGGATAATTCTTGGAAGAACGAAAGATACAACGGGTTTTCATTGCAACGAACGTACCGGAAATATCGTAAAAATTGTAGATTCCTCGTGACTTTTATCACCGTTCTCCGAGAAGAAACCACGAAAATATGAAAACAGCCATTCGTTACAATAACCGAACACTTCAAAAGCGAGCTGATGTTCAGTTTATACACCCCGACGCGTATTCGAGTACACGTTTATACTTTTTATTCATTTTCGTTCGTTCTTTAATGGTCGATGAGTTTGGACAGGCGTTCAATGATCGGATTAGTTCTATGACGCTACCGCTTCGATGGCGCTGCCAACCCTCCCTCGATTATTCTTCCCTTTTTATTATTTTTATCGTCAACGACCCAGCCTCTTTGGTTTATTTGTATTCGCGAGTTTCGATCCCTCGTATCATTTAGGAGCGTCGAGCTCTCCCTACCGAAGAAAAACATACAAAACCAAAAACGAAATAAATGCGGCGATACGCGGAAACGCCTATATCGGCCCGTTCGTTTAGCGCAATAACAGAACAGTTATAATCATTGCCACTAGTGTCGGTAAAATCTGAGAAAAAGTTGATCGACACTGCTGGATTGGTCATTAGCAGAAGTACCAAATCTTACAAACCCTGATGACTTTGAGGACGTCTCCACCAACCCAGAATGCTAATTAGACTTTAAGGAATCGTCTGCGTGTGAAATTTTCGAAAAATTGTTTTTTTTTTTACATTGTTGTATAGTATGTACTGTTCCAAACATTTTCTTAATTTTTTAAATCGAAATTCAAATTATTACGATAGCTGCAGCGTTTCTTGTAGGTGTCCGCTCTCGAAGGAAAAGTTTTGAAGATATCTATTTGCAATTTTGAGATAACATTTTTAACGTCATTCTCTATCGCGCTATCGAAGCTTTTTTTTTTAATCTTCCTATTTTTGGTTTAGGAAAAACTGTCGAACAAAAGTGTCAAATGCGATACTTTTTGTTCAAACCGCCGGGATTTTGTCAAATTAAAAAGAAAACCTCCATATCGCGATAGCGACTTTTCTACAGATGAATAATCTTTTTGGAATTTTTGTTTCACATGAAAATAGCCGAGGCAATCGTCGATAACGTACAGGACACGTTTGTTTTTTAACGTGTCATTTCAACAATTTATTTAATTATTATATACTAAATAAATAAACGTAAAAAAAAAATCATTTTGCATTCGACATGAATGTATCTATTTATAAAAAAAATTACGGTGAAGAATCGTCCAAATAAACTCTTGTTCTGTTGCATCGATGTAAATCCTGTTGCATCGAATCGTAAAAAGTTTGCCGATAAAACCAGGTGTTGAATTTGATATTCCGAGGGAAATGAAAGGCTTGGCGATAAAGCGAGGTAGAGAGATCGGGGTGGCTTGATCCGTCACGGTTGACGGTGCACGTGTCGAAATTGACTGACTCGACGATGTTTCAACTACAGGCGGTATTCTCTTTGCTCCTCCTATACCTGTTAATACCAAGAAGACACTCGGCGCTTCATTCGAAAAGCCGATAGCTGGAAATATCTATTGATATCCGCGGACTCTTCGCGATTTGTACGGTTGGTTCGATATTTATGTTTTTTTTTTGTTTTTTTTTTTGTTTTTTCACTCCAACTCGCGTGAAACTGACCTCGTCGGGTCCAACTTCCTCAATTACGAATTCATATACGATACAACAATATTGCGTTGACTTCTTTTTAATATTTTTTGTCTTCTTTTCATTTTTTTTTCTTCATCTTCTTCTTCTTCGTCTTCTTGACTGGGTTCGCATCTTAATGACTCCTTCATTGGTGAATCCTAGCACGTACGCGGTCGCACAATAGAGCGGACGATGATATACAAGAGTCGGGAACGAGGAGAGCATCTATAGAGAGCAACGAGTTTTCGAGATCGCAACGGTCGCCTTCGTTGTCGCGGTACTCTCGCACCGAAGAGACGGAACGAACGACGACGTTTCTAAATGAGGCTTCCGCTTTGGGATTGAGAGGCGTAGCTTCGTCGGGAGAAAAGAAAACGAGGGAGGAGAAAAAAAAAGATATCGAGGAGGACGGAGATATCGAAAAGTCCATCGTGCGAAGTTAGAGAAGGAAGAGAGAAAGAGATAGATAGATAAAGAAAGGGGGGGGGGGGAGGGGGTTTGAGTTTTGCGACTGAGTGACGTATTAACCAGCGTCGTCTAATATGAAATACAGAGGATGCTGAAGATCCCGCACTCTCGTCCTCCTCTTTCGTCTTCTTCGCCATCGCTTCATCGTGAAAATAACTCCGCATCGAGCATCTTATTCCTCGGTAGGTTTATGCGTGTGTCCCTACGTACGACGGAAACTCGGGACGTTGAGGGACATTCATCATTCGAGCAATGGGACGCCACCGCGTGGTGGCGCGACTATTCCCTCCAACCGTACTTGTAATTGAGAAGTATATGTGTATGGAAGTATATGTGTGACTCGCGAAGGAGCCAAGAGAGAGAGAGAGAGAGAGAGAGAGAGAGGGAAACCGAGATTTGTAAGGAGTATAAATCGTTCGTATCACGAGACGTGAAATTTTGATTTTTTTTTCTTCTACCACTGTCAATTGTTCATGTAAGACTGGAATTTTTCTTCATTTTTATTATCACTGTTTAATGCAGGAGAGGAGGACGAATTTTCTGCGGCTTTAATGCAGACGATGGATTTCTGCAGCTCTAATGAGGGGATGAATTTCTTTTTCTTTTTTTTTTTAATGATGCTCAAGTGAGGAAACGGACACTCTGTTTTTTTTTGTGTTTTTATTTTACAGAGTTTTTAGGGTTTTTGTGTTTTTTTTTTTACATGATTTGGAAAAAAGGTTTTTTGGAAGCTGGATGAAACGAGTCAGTTTAATTAAGCTCGGGGCTTGATATTTGCACCGTGATGTTTTGTTTCATGTAAAAAATTGGGCCATCTTTGAAGCTGGGTATAATTTTTTGATGGTACATTCTTGAGCAAATGTTTATAGAAATATTTGTAAAAAAGTGTATAGAGAAAATGTATAGGAAAATTTATAGAATACGAGGTGGAAGAAATTCCATTAAGGAATTTTCGTTCCATCAATTCGGACTACTTTAAACGGGAAATTACTGCCAAAGCTGTGGAAATTATTTTTCAGTTTCTAAATATTTTTATTGAACGATCGTAAAAGTGATTAACATTGAAACGAATTTTTTTTCTTCGCTGTTTGATTAGGAGAGACGCGGATATTTTCAAACGTCTATTTTTCCTGATGTATCATTACTGCCATTCGAGCAAAGTTTTACTTTTTTGATGCTGAGTTGTGTTTTTAAAATTCGCCTTTTTTAACATCGGACGAACTCACAATTCATCGAATTCTCAACTGATCAGCTTAAAATATTAACCGTATCTTCTTTAATAATTAAACTCTACACAGAATTGTTTATTACCAATTATTGATAAAATTAATAATTTTTTATAAATTATTGACTAAAACAAATAAAATCAAAACAAAAATAGATAAATCAATAGAAAAATATCAAAATTATTGATAAAATATCAATATAAAAATATCTAAATTATCGATAAAATATCAATAATTTTTTAAATAAATATATATTCAAAAAATTATTGTTGTAATATGAATATTCGGATATAATTTTTACCAAAATCCGGTGGGATAGATCGCATCAACATTGGCGTTGAATCTTAAAGTGGCACTTACATAGAATACTTGAATTTTTTTGAATAATTAAACTAAGTGTCTATCCAAAGAAGATCCAAAAGTATCACGAAAGTGCCACTTTGATATTGAAGGTCAAAGTTGATAAGAATTATCAGGCGAGCCATGGCATCGACATCGTCTTTTCCAAGCAACCTTAGACTTCGCAGGCCTAAAAAATTGCGGCGTTTCAAGACGAGACGCCATCGAAGTCATCACGATGAAAAAAAGAATGGACGTGCCAGTGGCAGCAGTGAATAAAAAAAAAAGAAAAGAAAATTGGGCCGAGTTGATTTACTTACTGGGTCCGAAGGGTGAAAGCAGCGGATGTGATACTAGACGGCAGGTGTAGGCCCTTGATGATTTCCTGCCAGAGTTTCTTGTTAATAACGTCGACTAGGCCACCCCGGGCAATAACCAGCTGGAAGAGCTCGTAGAGATCGAGGACCGATTTCGCCATTATTGGCAAACGATTTATCGGCGTACCTGAAATCAAGCGAGACAACGCTTTGTATTAAATAACGATAAACCATAAGTTTCTATTTTGAACACGGCTCAGCTAAAAAAACAAGAATAACGAAGTGGAATCGTCTTGGAGACATCGAACGAATGTTCGCTGTGGTCATCAACTTTCTGGCTGTCGAAAGACAAAAACACAAGGCCGGGACTTTTTATCCCAGCAAAAAAGACAGAAGTGATGGAAATCGTACAGAAAAGAGTATTTCCCAGCTTGGTTGTGTAATCAAGACTATGTTACCTTGCAGGAAGAGTGGAGGAATCTGAACTCTATATTTCCTTTAGAGACAATTAAGAAGGAGCCGCATATTCTTCCTATTTCGTCTGCCGATCAGGATGATAGTTTCCCATGGATTTCTTAAACGGTACTTCAAAATTTTACGACATTTGACCAATGTCAAATTGATAAACGACTGTCCTTTCACCAAATTTCTCGAATTGAAATATAATAATTACAGATTGTATTTGCAACGCGAAGGTCGTGATGGAAATATAGTCAAATAAAAACTTTGTTTAATATCACGAGTTGGAGAAGAGAATCCAAAAAAAAAAACACATTTCGGGCCCTCAACTGTTCCATCACATATTATAGGAGATCCTTATGGAAAACAATGTATTTGTTTACGATTTCGAGAAAATATCGTCCGAAATATGTCACGTTCAGTTCCGACGAATTTCGGGGTGGCGAACATTTCGATGTTTCGTGAACATTGATAAACGAAGCCCGTCGGGGTTTTTGAAGTTGCCTTCAAGTTTTTTTCGCGGTCCTCTTTTAAAAGCTCACGGATCTTGTAGAAGAATTGGCTGAATCAAAATTGGAAACGACAACGCGACGACGCAACATTGATGTTCTCAAGCCAACAAAAGATTGTCTCGTATATCAGGGATGATCGTGTGTACTTTTTATCAAGGAAGAAAACACTCCGAGTGTATCGTAAGGCGCCCGGAAACTCGAAGAAGTAAAGACGTACGGACGCAAAGAGGATTAGAAAAAGACGGAGATGGGAGAAACTTAAGAGAGAGAAAATAAGAGTACGAGAGAGAGAGAGAGAAAACAAGACATCGAGAAGCTCGACTCTGGAATTTAACGAGTATGCCCAGGGTTTGGAGTACCTCAGCGGCGTTAACGAGTGTAATAACGAATTCGCGACTATCACGCGAGCTACGTATAGTTTTACGAGCTTGCGAACGATAACCGACGAGACCTAGCGCGATCCTGCCAACTTTTGTTAAACTCTTTTCTAAGTACGCGTCTACAGGACGCTCCGAAACGTGACGTTCAAGAGAAACGCGTTTGGTCTACGATGAGATTTTCAAGTTTCCATCGGTTTATAATCGACTTGAAGTTTCCATTGGACTATGATGGACTGGAAGTTGGAACCTCTTTTAAAAATTCATATTTTTATCGGTATATAAAAATATATATTTCGTATTTAAATTGCGGGCTGATAATATGGATAAAATCATTTTTCGATTAATAAAAAAACCACACTTTTTTCGATGTTAAAACATGGATTTTGATGTTTTTTAAGTATTTTTTTCGTGTTTTTTCTTGTTATGGTGGTGGAGTTTGCATTATCGAAATTTAATGGAAATAATCTGTTTTCGGTTTGTCAAATTAACTTTCGATGACTCAAGCTGCGAAAGACGTTCGAACACTTTTGTGTATTTTTTTTATTGGAGACTCCCGTCTTCGGATATAATCGCAAAGAAGGCTTTAATCAACAGTGACGATGAATTAATAAAAAGGGCAGTAAAAAAAAAAAACAAAAAGTCTTTGCGTTCCAACGAAATCGTTAACGGGGTTGTAATTTTCATTACGAAGTATTCAAAAGCAACTGGCTCGTTTGGACAAGCTACAGATACGTTTTTTCAATAATCTCAAAAATAACAGAACCTCCCTTGTCTCATTAAGATCTAAACTTACGTCATCAACTGTAGTGTCTCGTATCTTATCGATCGTTCGATACAGTCCACTTCGAAACGATAACGCGATAAAAAAAATACCGGAAAAACTGTAACACACGAAAACTTAAAAAAACTATTTTTTTTCCCTCGAGAAGCAAAAAAAAAAAAAATACGGTGGTACATAAACCAGGGATGAAGTTCGTTGGGACTGGCAACGACTTATCCCATTTTTTAAATTTCCTCAAATCCATTACTTCGCGATATATTTGTTTTTTCATATTTGAATTCTAGTCACAATAAAGATTTGTCGAATTATTCCAGTATTTTACTTACGATTACAATGCCAAAAAAAAAAAAAAAGCAAAAAGAAACAACAAATTAAAAAATGATTTTCGTCGCGTCGCAAAGTATCGGGAACTTCAATCTCATACAGCCGATGATTCGGATGTGCGGATAAATACGATGCATCAAGATTTTCCTCTAGGTACTCATTTTTCGGGCCACCCTGTATACGCGCGCGCACACTGGGATCTCGGTATATTCGGTACGGTGAAATTGACGACGGTGGTGGCTAAAAACACGCCTCCCTCGGTACACCACAATCGCTAAGTGTACCGAGATACGATGCGGACAGTGATAGTCGTAGCCGTGTATTTGGAGGCTACAAAGATGTGTGCAGCTGAATATCTAGTGTGAGGTAGAAACCAAGAGAGAGAGAGAGAGAAAGAGCAGTAAGTATCGCGCAGGATCGTTTATCCGCCATCGAGGACGAAGGGCTGCCGCCATATTCTTCGATGCTCGCGGCGCACCAGGAACAGGACGCCGAAGTAATAACCGCGGATCCCCGGCGCCCCTCGTCGCCGGAGCGCAACAACCGGGGCGCGCTTATGGATGTCTCGTTGGTAGGGGAACCAGCAATTTCGGGCTATCGAGCCTGTTCTCTTTGGCCCCTCGGGCTTTATTATTGGCCCCTGCAATTATTGTTGATATACGCGCCCGACCAAGCCAGTTTAATGTCCCTATATAGGGGCGCAACGATAAAGCGACCCGTTCTCAAAATGGCGCCGGTTTTCATATCGCCCTTCTCGGTTTCGTACTTACTGCGCGCTCAGGGAGGGAACTAACGTTTCGCGACCTCGCGACCTTCCCTCGCGGATACAGCGTACTGGAAGAATACCAGGGGTATATCGAGGAGGGCGAAAGATCTTTTTTTTTTATTTTTAACCCCTCTTTTCTCTTTCGTTCGTTTTCGACGCTGACGAATTAATATCTGGGATCGTTACTTTCGTGAAAATATATTTACATTTTTTTCAATAAATAATTTATGCGTTACATCGATAACAAAAAATGTTAAGTTGTTTGATTCGACACGAATTTCCCTGGTAAAAAAAGTGTACCAAGAATACGTTACGTTTATTCATTTTTTCAGTATTTTCTTTATTTCTTTATTTATTTTTCTTTTTACTTTTTAAAAATTTTTTTTTACGTTATTTCTTTAACTTTTCAAATTTCTTTTTTACGTTATTTTTTTTAACTTTAAAAATTTTTTTTTATTTTTAAATTTCTTTTTATTTCGTATTTTCTTTATTTATTTATTTTATTTATTTTTTACTTTTTAAAAATTTTTTTTTACGTTATTTCTTTAACTTTTTAAATTTCTTTTTTACGTTATTTTTTTTAACTTTAAAAATTTTTTTTTATTTTTAAATTTCTTTTTACCTTATTTTTTTAAGAAAACGAATTTTTCAATTCGTCGATATTTTATTGCGCGGAAATAAAAGGAAGTTCGAAAAAATAAGAAATTTACTTTTCGAAGATACGTATATTTATTATTCTATGGAAAACTGTGAAGTCAGTGACAACGTCTATATATGGTATATTCACATAATAAGGTGTGAGAAACCGTCAAGGAAGTGAGACTTTGGTTCGTCGAGGTTGGAACGACCATTGGGTCGGTACGTGTAGACGAGACGTGCGTGCAAAGGGTGTTTGACGCGCTTCGGGATTATGTCTCTCGTTTATGTTCTCGCGTTGTGGGCACGTAAGACTTTACGTGTATACGTACATACGTAGGCATGTATGTGTAAATATATACTTGATTCTTTTTTTTTTTTTTTTTTCCTTTGAAAAGACGTCCCTCGACGGATTGTGACGTCGAGCTTGAGGGGTTTGCGAAACCTGGAAATTTCGCGACGTTGAAGTTTTCATAGCGTTGGACGAAGGATTTTCAAAATTTTTGAATTTTTATTATTACCCAAATCGTTTTTTTAATTTTCAATCGAAGTTTTACGAAATGATTCTCGTTTAATCAAATTTTGTAACGAAACTTAATCGTTTATTTACTATTTTTAATTACCGATTTAAAACAAATCTGTTAACGTTTTGAATAATGATAAAAATGAAGAATTGAAAAAATAAAACACTCTTAAAAATGTACAAAGTTAAGATCTACGTATACAATTCCCGAGTGAAAAAATGAAAAAAAAAAAAAAATCGTTTTTTCAATTTCACAAATTTTTCTTGATAATCCTAAGCTGCGAGGCTTCTTACCTACACTTTTCAACCTCCTGATTTGCCACTCTGCAATCCGAACGTGCAAACTCCAATTTTCAAAGTAAACAAAAAATAAAAACAAAGAAATCATTATTTCTATAACCGCAAATTTTCCTCCGTGAGATAAAACTTCGAAGCTCCTACCTAAACTTTTCAAGCTCCTGATTTACCAACGTACAATCCAAACGCACGAACTACAATTTCCAAATCTCTAAAAAAAAAAAAACAACAACAAAAAAAAACAATAATTCCGTAAAGTTTAATCGATATAAATTTGAACTCCACAATTCAACAAAGCTGTTTCGTTGCAGCTTTAAGGGGATTACATTTTATTTTCACA
>JAPYZI010002362.1:0-24020 GCA_030523105.1 Ophioninae sp. A BG-2022a | reverse complement strand
ACTCCCTCTCACGGTGTCATCCTCGCGTAGTTTTTTTTTTTTTTCGTTCCTCCCCTTAATGAATTCAATTGTTTTTGCAACATTTATCGTACTCGCAAGTGTAGCGGTTGATGACGCGCAGACGCGATCGCGCGTGTATCATTTCCGGGAATCCGTTGGAGTTTCCATCAACGTACGAGATTTCCATTGTCGTTTTTTCTTGGAAGTTTTCACGATTGTCCGAAAAATTGATAGATCAAATGAAGATATGATCGCTCGGAGTCAATGAACAATTGTAAATTTTCAAGGATTTTAATGAACGTGAGATACGTATTAACTACTTTCATTCGAAGTCGAAAAAAAAGTACAAAAAGTATCATTTCGATATGGAATTATTAATTTTTAATATAAAAAAATATCAAAAAAATTTTTAATATCAAAGTAATTTTAATATTAAAAAATGGATATTAAAAAATGACGAAAATACTTGAAAATTCAAGAAATAATAGTACTTGATAGTATAATTGATAATAAGTAACATTAATTGATAATGCCAAGTTTCAATGAATAAATTTGGTTGTCGCGTTTGCCTGTCAATTTATAAAATAGTGAACGAACATTTTCACGAAAGATTTGTTATTTATATAATAACTACTAAAACCATTAATAATAATTTGAATAATTTGAATAATAATAAAAATATTTATAACTGTTTTAATAATAAAAACAACAACAACAACAATAATAATAATAATAAAAACACGCCTCTTCGAAACATCATGCAGGGATCGTTCAAACGTTACGAAAAAAATAACGATTTCAATGCTGAAGACAAAAAACACTGCGGTCCACTAAAAAAAAAAAAAATACCAAAAAAAAAACATTTCGGACGAAGAATGACTCGGCGTTGCGTAATTTTCGCGTCAGACGATAGTTGAACTTGCGGTACGATTGGAAAGTCGATCAGCCAACAGTTTCGAAACGTTTCACGATATTGTTACGAAAAATAAAAAAATAAATGAAAAACAGCGAGGATTTATTCAACCCGATAAAAATGGATTTTTCATCAAGCGAGGATTCGAATCTCGCGATACGTAGTGTTGGAAAGCGGGACGTGAATAAGAGAAGATGAGAGGTGGAGGGGTGGAGTGAGGGAAAGAAGCGAAACGCGGATATGGCTGTAGGACCTGTACGAGGCTTCTCGTCGAAGTTCGCTTTCTAAACACGAAACGGGTCACGTTCGAGCAATCGTGTTGCCTCGTGTAGTCTGCTCGTGCAAAGGACATTACTCCTTGGGAGGATACCTCTCAGACTATTTCAACTCTATGGGCTATTCCATTCATTTCGTTCCCCTCCTCACTTTCCAAAATAATTTTTGTCCCTTCGAGTTTTGTCTTTTTCCCTCGTCGTTCATTTTTTTTTTCCATCGTCGTGTTTCAGTGAAAGTCATTTTTTCTCATCCTTAACTATCCTTCGAGCACGAGAAAAAAAGAGTAGATGAGGAAGCGTCTTGATCAAAGAGGGAAAAGTTTATGGTTTGTAAAAGAATGGATAAAAATGAATCGGAGGAAAGAGGAGAAACGAAGAGAACGTCGAGCTCACTCGTGCTCTCATCGCCCCAGATTGTTGTGGAAACTTCCTGTCTTTCATATTTCGTAGCGGTGGACAGTGAAAGTACAACGCGTAGGTTGCCGGATTTAAACGAGAGGAATTTTTCGTTGTTCAGCTCATGGACTTTGTAAAAGTGAAAATTTAAGGACATTTTTTTTTAGATTGCCGCCGTTGGCACGGTTTCTCTCTCTCTTCTTTTTTCTCGCTTATTATTATTGTTGTTTTTTTGGTTATTATTATTTAAATAATTATAATAACAGTAATTATTATTTTATTATTATCATTTAATAATAATATGATTTAATTAATAAATAATAAATATCAATACATCATTTTTGTTGTTTCATAATATTAATAATATACTTTAACAAATTTATGTTTAATATCAATATATTATTTTTATCATTTGACAATAATATTAATATATTTTAATTCATTGATATTAAAAATCGAGATATTATTATTATGATTTTTTTTTCATAACTACATTTTATTGTTACCATTGTCTGTCAGGAAACCTACTTCGTAGAGTTTGTAATTTATAGCTTCCTCTCCCTCGAGCTGAATTTCTTCATTAATTTACCTAAAAGAATTATTTTCCCAATAAAATACTTTTTTTTTAATTTGACGTAAATATTACGAAGAAAGAAATTGCGCTCAATGAAAAAGGGCCAAACGTTGACCTACTTGTGCCAACTTTGGGGATCGTGGTTATTCTCGCGTTAACGGTTACTCGTAAATTTCTAGTCTCTCTTAGTACGTGACTGGAGAACAAATCTTTTTTTTTCCGAAATGCTAAGGGTGACGAAAAAATGCAGACATTCCTGTGTAGGCAAATATGGGATCGATCCGATTATCTGTCGATTTTATCGGATCTCGTATCATAAATGGTATTGTGAAATTTAGGGGATTTTTTAAATAGAAAGAAATGTTGAAAAGAAAAACGATGAATTAAAAAGTAAAGGGTTCGATGTTTTTCCTCTTTTTTTTGTTTGGAAGAAGAGTAGTTATTACATTATTATTATTATTATTATTATGTAATAATAACAATAATTATAAATAATTATTACAATACTCATTATTATAATGTAATAATAATAATAATAATGTTATTTGTTTTTACCTATAATAATATTATGTTTTTTTCGAAGAAAAAATAAATAAAAAATATATTCAAACACTTTTTTTTCCCATTACATTTTTCACAGCTTTCTTCTTAACATTTAAATTCCTTATAAAACAATACTGAAAAAAAGAAAATTTGTTCAATATTGAATTCAATAACTTCTGAATGTATCAAATATCGAAAAATCATTTGTACTTAAAAAAAAAAAGCAGTTACAACGAAAACACTATTAACGTTTTACCAGAATGACCATAATAATTTTAGCAATGCTAATTTCAAGTTGAACCTGCGATAAAACCACCATAAAATAATAAATCATTGATGACATTAATTCCAAGCGTGAAAGTTGTGAAATTTCCGGGTCGTTGTTCCAAATTTTGTTTGTTTTTTTTTTAAGGTGAAACCAAAACGAAAGTTGATCGATTTATCGAGCTATCATTGATAGCTCGTCCATCGTTGTCTCCGATTGGTCACGTTCGGTTTGAAAACCTAAAAATTACATATTTACAATAGTAATTACATACGTGGACTTGCGATATTGTTAAACTATCGATTAAACAATTCGATTCACAACGAGTCGTTGACTCGTCGTTCAAGCATCACCTTGTACCATGAAGAATCAGGTTTCTATTTAAAAACACGTGATACATCGAGATCGACGATCGACCTATCCTAATCCACGGATACAAGATGCGCAAACTTGTTACATACGTATATAGAGAGGTTGAGGATACGAGGTTAACCTAGAATGCGAGATACGTCGCCGAGGGCGTTGGTCCCTCGTCACGTATGTGCTCCAATGGTGTTGTATGCCTCGCGCTAACTCTACGAGAATTCTTCATACGTGTATGCACGTTGCTGTATATCCTAACGACGAATCTGTGAAGAATGGCTGGCTCGAGAAAACGACCGAGATAAAACGAAGAAAAGAAAGCTAGGATTCCCAAAAATTAACTGTACTCGTTCTGAATTCTGATTTACATATTCATATATATTTTTCTTTTTTTTTTCTTCGCGAACGACGTCACTGAACCAAGAATCCAACAATTTGGTACATGTGTGTGTGTGTGTGTATTTTTTTTTCTTTTTCGATCAAAGATACATTCGCATCCTTGATCGATTCGAAACGACATTTTTTTTTTCTTTCTTTTTCTTTCGTTGTTAACCTCGATTAAATCGAGATGTCACCAATCTTCGGCACACTTTTTTCCTTCCTCGATTCGATTATCGAAACGCCGTTTAATATTAATGAAGTATATATAATTCGCTGCTTCGAATATCGTACAAAAGAATATCTTCAATGAATCGGTCATATCTGATCGACGAGGGTCGTTAACAACGAACCGAAAAGTCTCCGGACGTACGTTTTAATTTTCTATTCATCCGAGGATCGTTCCATCTTTGTTAGAAATTCGATAAATTGCGGTGGCACAATCGGACACAATTTCATCGGTTTAATGTTGTTTTTTTTTTTTTTTTTTAATTTCGCTCCGGTACACCCAACGCGGATGAACGATTTTTCTCGGTGCAACGGCCCGTGAGCAATATCGCAAAATTTTTTTTAGCCGGGTGAAAGAAGCCTCGATTTATTGGCATTCCGTACCAAGTCAGTATACACAGGAGGTCCAAAACGCGCGAGGAATTCGAAATGCATCGAGTGGCCTGCATTGGCTGACGAATGTCTTTCTTTTTTCTCATTCTCCTCATCGCTCGAGCCTATATTTTTCTGGTCTGGATTTTTACACGTTCCAATATGGAGGACACATACGTGTGGAATTATGGATATTGATGACTCGCGATAATCGAAAAAAAAGACGAAAACAAAAAACGACGTAATAAGTGCAGAAATAACGAGCTTGAGGTGGTAAAAAAAATTGAGAAATGATTTTTCCTTTTTGATTTTTAATTGTGAATGAAATTTTAATTAAAAGGAATAAAAACAATATTTAAAAAATCAATTTGAACATACAACTCGACAAGAAAATGTTTTTTTTTTTAATTTCGAGTTTAATCGTGATTTAATTAAAACATCTCTTTCAAATATTTTATTATATTTTGACAGGTTTCTGTATTTCGAAAATTCAACGTAAGATTTTCACTCCACGACGTACGCTCACGTCCATAAAATGAAGTGTCAATGCGTTTAGACACGTCCATATCGAGCTCTCTTTATTACCTGTACTTTCTGCTCTACCCGAGAGTTTCACAATTTTTCCTGTAACAGGCTTTGGAAAGCCGAAACGGAGTATAATTGCTTCAAAGCCTACGTGCTTGGAGTTCGACGCTTCCGTCCTCCTTGCTAACGAAGTGCCGGACGAGGGGACTCATAATTAAAGCGTCCGAGTACATTTTCTCGGCGCGATACGTTCACCAAGGTATCACTTTCGAAAGGCGGTGTTGGTACCGTTGTTGCACGAAAGGTGTTGAAATAAACACTTGTTTCGGACCATATTTTTTTTTCGTGATAAAAAAACGTGGAATTTTCATAAAGAAATCGTTCTGAGAGACTAAATTCAAAAAATGATTAAAAAGATACATTTTACCGAGTCCTATGATGACCTTGAAGATATATTAGAAGTATCCTTGGTTTGGAAGGTCATTGAAAGACATAGCGTATTTATCAAGCGAATTAATAACGAATGAATCACTTGTCAGGTCATTGTTTAAAGGGAAATCAAAAGCAGCCTTTTCTTGTATCAAATCATGTACAAGTGTCTAATGAATTTGGTTAAGAATCCGATTGAAATATAGCAATCAAGTTAATCAGCGAGAAATGAATTCTTCATTGGGTTGAAGTAGGAATTTCAAAGATAACTGAAATTTAATCAGCGATGAATGATTCCTCTGATGGGTCGAAGTTGAATCCATTGATGATTCTTTTCAAACGAATGATTCCTTTGATGGGTCGAGTTGAGACTTGAATCCAAACAGCAATTGCCATTATGCCTTTCGAGAAGGAAATCATTTGGAAGTGTGTGATGAACTTGGTTGAGAACTCTATTGAAAAAAAGCTAATCCATCAAGCTAGAAACGAATGAATCCCTTGGTGGGCAATAAAAATGAGGCCTTTGATGAAGCAAATCATTTGCTTTTGATAATCTGTGAATTTGAAACGCCATTGAGACATGGCTTAGCTATTATTTTACTGGACAACAAATTAGTGTCTTTGGTTGACTTCCAATATTAGCTAATAAAAAATAGCCTTTCTTAGACATCAAGCAATGCAATTGATTGGACGATTGATTATCGAGCGATAAAAATGAGGATTTTGTTGGGCAATAAAAATAAGCTTTTAACAATCAAAATGAAATATCGTTTCGCATTGTCTAAAGATTTACCGAATTGTTTAATTGCAGAGTGTAAAAAGTGAGTCACCGTTGGTGGATAGCAGTGCTTTGCCTCTGGAGCACAGATCGGTATATGGTCCACCGTCTCAGTATGGTCCACCACAGTCTCACGGTGCGGAGGAAAATTGGCCACTCGCGTCACCCGACACTCCTCAAATAAAGCATCTTCAAGTTCAATGCGAGAAAACTCACATGCGCGTGAACGTGGAGTTCGATCGGCCGTTTTATGGGATGATATTCAGCAAGGGTTTCTACTCGGATCCACATTGCGTTCATTTGAAGCCTGGCACGGGTCATTTGAGCGCGACATTCGAGATATTTTTGAATTCCTGCGGGATGAGCAGCTCGGCGAATCACAACGCAGCTGCGTACGGAGCTCCAACACCATCAGGAAGTTACGTTGAAAATACGATAATCGTACAGTACGATCCTTACGTACAAGAAGTTTGGGATCAAGCGAGAAAGTTGCGCTGCACTTGGTACGACTTTTACGAGAAAGCCGTTACTTTCCGACCATTCCAAGTTGACATGCTTCACGCGGTCACCGCGAATTTCCTTGGTGACAATCTTCAGTGCTGGATGCAAATCCAGGTTGGCAAAGGACCATGGGCGTCCGAGGTATCCGGTATAGTAAAAATTGGACAAACCATGACAATGGTACTTGCCATCAAAGACGACGAGAACAAATTTGATATGCTCGTGAGGAATTGCGTCGCCCACGATGGCAAACGGGCACCCATCCAACTTGTCGATCAATACGGATGTGTTGTCAGACCGAAGATCATGTCGAGGTAATTAACTTATAAAAGTTCCAATAGCTTATTCTTCATTGAAACTACTCGATAGCAGCACTGAAAAGCATTCGCAGCAAGTTGATGGCAATAACGAAGCTTTGATATGTTTGGGGTCAGACAATTCTTTTTTTGAATCTTCCGTACCCATTTGTATCATCGTTAATATTGTTGGTACCTTAAGACGTGGAAAAAGGTGTACCACGTGGCGTATTAGAAAAAAAGAGATACCTTAAACGTAACAGATATTTTTCGATGATTAAACATTTTTAACGTTAAATAAAAGAACCATGCCCTGGGCCTATCAATTCTACACAGCCTCTTGTTCAATTTAACCAAAAATACGTTACCGTCCGTGAGAACAGTGCGTTTGAAAATTTGTGAGATCGGGTGCTGATACGTCGCTTCAAGGTCAAGAAAAATAAAATATCAAGGTCTTTCGGGTATCACAAAATGGATCGAAAGTTAAAAAAACTTTTGCTAATTATTGGTTCTTCCACTTATCACACCGGAGGAACTTTTAACTAATTTTGAATCGCTTCGATTCCTCACTGTTTCCAGATTCCAAAAGATCAAAAACTTTGGACCGAGCGCTTCGGTCGTCAGTTTTGCGTATTTCCAAGCCTTCAAGTTTCCGGACAGTATGAACGTCCATTTCCAGTGCGTGATACAAGTGTGTCGTTACAACTGTCCGGAGCCAAAGTGTGGCCATCCGGGTTTGGAGTATGGAGCACCCGCGGCTTCGATACCTCAAGAATACGGTGCACCGGTGCATCAAGGACTTTCGGGTGATTACGGCGCACCGCCGGTTCCCGAATACGGATTACCACCGGCGTTCCCCGATCCGCGACATCCGAGTGGACCAGCTGGAGCCTACAGGTACGTTGATGATGTGGCATTTGGAAATGCGGGTCGTAAATGATCGACGTTTCGTACAAGAGAACAATTACATTTTCCGTGAAAGTTCTATTGGAAACTATTGGGAACGAAAGTCCTATGAGAATTAATGATAATTCCTAATTTGATGGCTGGTGAATCGCGATATAGTCACTCTGACGATATTTCGTTAGACGTTCACGACAAATTACAAATTCCATCC
The DNA here is from genome assembly GCA_030523105.1 of Ophioninae sp. A BG-2022a. Taxonomy (NCBI): domain Eukaryota; kingdom Metazoa; phylum Arthropoda; class Insecta; order Hymenoptera; family Ichneumonidae; species Ophioninae sp. A BG-2022a. The sequence goes on along the minus strand of JAPYZI010002362.1, from coordinate 16,067 downwards.
ATCAATGATACTGTCTCTTTGATAGGAACTTGAAACGATAGTCAGAAAAGCTAATAATCCAAAAAGTTTGGTCGAAAGATACTATCAAGCTTTACCCATCAATCGTTCCGTTTACAGTGAACCAAACCCTGACGTAGTACCAGCTCCGCAAGCCCAGACTTCGTCTTCATCCCCAAGTTCGACTCCGGGTGACTCGACGGGTGCCGCGAGTTCGCCGCAGAGTCAAAATCAGGACAGCATACACTTGCCGCCTCCTCCACTTCCGGGTCATCCCGCTGGTGCTTATCAGACCGTGAAGAGGAAGGGTACCGTCGGCTCGGAGGAGTTTGAGAACAATCTCGCTACCCTCGGTGGACGACCGAGATCCGTCGAGGGTTTGCCCGCTGAGCTTCGAGGCGCCAGAAGACGAAGACACGACGAACAGGCTGATAACGATCCCGTGAGTTACCTAGATTTTCTTTTTTTTTCAATTTAAGGCTGGAAGATCATTTACAATCTCCAAAAATAATGTATTTCTTGATGATTGACGATTTCCTGATACCTTTCAGAGTCTGTATCGGACCGTCACTCTGGTATCGTCGCACGTGTACAAGCGAGCAGCCCAAGAGATGACGGATGTTAACACATCAAGAATAATTCAAGTGGTAGCGCCCGGAGACGTAAACTTTGCACTGGGTACGACGAACACGAGTAACGACACTACCGTGGTGATACAGAACGCGAGTGCCTCGAACGATCCCGAAACAATTTGTATGTCGCTGCCTGGTTTCGTCGGTGGTCTCGTAATGTTGTTGCTCGTAATCGTAGTCGCTTCGCTCGTCGCAGCATTTTTGTTCGTTCGCGTTCGAGCGATCGATCGGAAAAACTCTGGTATGGCGGCAAACACGGGTTTCGCGCATCCGGTTTACGCACCCGAAAATTGTGGAATGCAGAATCCCGAGTTCGTAAAAGTCGCCAATTGAAAAAGGCCGCTGATAATCCAGCGGTAACTTTACGAAAAGACTGCGAGAACAACGTGATTGAAAGAAAGAGAAAAAAAAACCGAAGGAGGTTGGTGAAGAGAGGGGGGGATGGGAACGGGCTTGAAAAATTGCAATAGGAACATTGATGGGAAAATAAGGGAAACGAAAAAAGTCGAACAGCTGATATTTGATTCTATTGCATCCCAATCTGTTTTACCCTCGACCAAACTTTTCCCTTATTCCCCTTCGTTATCTTTTTTTTTTCTCTTTCCTTCGAAAAACGAAATTAACGAGGGAAGCAAGATTTGTCGAGTCTTCGAAGTGCAAATCGGCGGGAAAATTCATGTAAATACAAACGAACAAACAAACAAAGAAAAAAGAGGCGATACGAGAGTACGGAGAAAGACAAGGACCGTGTTTGAAGGATCTCGTCGAAATGAGTGAATGAAATATGTTGAAGGAGAAAACAAAAACAAAAACAAACAAAAAAGAATAAACAATGGGTGGTATGGAAGTATGAAAGAGCCACGAGGAATCGCCACCAGCTTCATCGGACCAGTGTGCAATCCCTCTTCCAGATTCTTCGGTGTTTGAGAATTATTATATACAGCCAAACGTGACAAGAAACGCGTTGTTGATGGGAACGTTGGGCCCACCTCGATTTACCTTTTTCCAGCGTACTTCATTTTATTCAGCTGAAAAAAAAAAAATACGAGCCGATGTGAAGCTGGGTCGATGATTGTGGTCCTCGGTAACGATGTACATAAAACAAACAAAACAAAAAAAAACAACGCAACGATAAAAGGGATGGAGAATCTCTCGCAGGGTTCAAACCGAGGGAACTTTTGCCCAGGGCTCGCCAGTTTATTCCCTGCGATCCAGCTATATATGTTTTTTTCTTCTCTGCAATTTCCTCCTTCATCTCTCGCACCATCACCATCTCTTATTATTATTATTTTTTTCAATTAATATTATTAATATTATTATTATTATTGCTATTATCGATATAATTATCATTGATAGTACTATCATTATTATTATTATTATTATGATTATTATTATTATTTATGCTCACTAATAATTTTCATGACTTTTCCTCACTTCCCTCTTACTGATTCTCGAATCTTTCGATATTTCGATCTCGTCAACGTAACTCATCATTTATCTTACCCCAGTTCACTTTTTTTTGGAATTCAAAAATATTTGTCCAGTCGTAAGAAAATATTTTCCATTTTTTTACGACTCCGTTTTTATGTCTTCCGATCTAGTTTTTTCAGTCTCGAACGAATCGAAGATCGAGAAGGAAAATATGTTTTGGTTTTTTTTTGTCCATCGATTCGATTTGTCCTTTCATTGATTTATTTTTTGTTTCACGACTAACGCGACGACGCCGCGAATTTTCGAAGCGACGCGGCGTAGAGTCGTTTCTAACCTAACTTATTGCTCGAAATTGTAAACCTTCATCCACGCGAGAGAGAGAGGAGATAGACATTTTTTCATTTATCGCATTTTCCATTATTCTCGATCGCTCTCTCGCGTCAACTTTTTCCATTTCTCTTTCCGGCTGATACTTTATTCGAGTAGGCCTCCGCTCTATATTCCCCAGTTTTTGCGGGAATATATTTTACGTACGTGTCTTAAGTACACACAATCACACGAACAAACATACGTGATGAAAGCTCATCCGATTGCTCGCTCGGATGTCCGAGAAAACGAGTTTTCGATAATAACGAAAAAAAAAAGAAAAAAAATAAGAACAAATATTTTATACGGGATGCGCAGAAGACGAGAGTGAATCTGCGGACTCGAGGATCCTTGATCCACCCACGCGTAATATCGTTCGTTATAATTATATTTTTTTTTTTACATAAATATCTTGGAGTAAACGATCGTTTTTATTTATAAAAAAAAAAACAGAAATGATTTTTTTCCTGCATTATTCAATCTTCCTTTTAGGAATAATTGTTAAACGGTTTCTCATACACGCTAATTAGACTTGGTCTTCATCTAATTAGACTTGGTCTTTATCTGATAAGGGTTGATCTTCGTGAAATTAGATCCAGTCTTTATCCGATGAGACTTGGGCTTCATCTAATTAGGATTGGACTTCATTTGATCAGACTTGGTCTTCATCTAATTAGAGCTGGTCTTCGTTTGATCAGACTTGGTCCAATTAGAGCTGATCTTGATCCGATGAGACTTCGTAATCATCTGATGAAACGTGTTCGTCATCGGATGAGACTCGGTTTTCATTTACTTAGACTTGGTTTTGATCCAATGGTGAAGACGTTGGTGCTTGATCTGTTCAAGCTTACGATACTCCTGAGCTAGGTCGTAAAGACTATCATAGGGGGTTAAAAAACCGCTCAAGTTTTCGACCGCGAGACGACAATTGACCATACCACGAAGTCCATCAGCGACGTTCACCGTTAAAGTGGAAATTGGCCTTTTGAAATTCAGAACGGTACCCAATTCAATCCTGAATTTAAAGTAGAAAAAACATTCTTTTTTTTTCTGTCTATAAACACATGGGAAAATTTGGCGTGAATTTTGTTTACCGGATGTTGCGATTGGGCGATGAAAACTTTAGGCTGATGTTGCGTCGATCGACAATTCGCAAGCTGAGATAACTGTTCAGTCGAAGACATATTATTTTCAGGGGGGCTAGTATGTCGCGTTTCGGTTTGACGTTTTTCATCGACGAATCGTCAATGCTGATTCCATTATCCTTGTCCTTTACTTGGATCACTGGTTTTTCATTTTTTTCCAAAGTCTTTTGGTGGCTCTTTGGTGTTCTCGAAGCTGCCCAACTTTGACGTACGTCAGTATGTCAAGGGGTCGGTAAGAAATTAGAGAGAAAAATATTCATTGAGAATTGGAGTCACCTTTTTGAGAATTCGCGGCCAGAAGGTTCAACAGCTCTTGCAGATGGGCCGATGGAACTTCCTGTTACGTTTAGTGAAATAGAATTGAATGTGATAAGCATCGGGGATCAAAAATGTAAATTATTTTTTCGTATTTACCAAAAATCGAAAAAAAGCTCGATAGTGTATTACTATTTTTTATAAAAAAATACAATTTCTCAATTCTTCGAATTGAATATTCAATTATTCAATTATTCACATTTTTCTGCTATTATTATCTCTTTTATATCAAAATTGTATTACAATTTTTGTACCAAAAATATATTATCTCTTTAATATTAATTAATTGAATTAGAAATTCAATTATGTATTTACATTTTTCAATTCCTGAAGCAGTTTTTTCAACTTTAGAAAATTAATCTCCAAGTGTACTTGAAGAAAAAAAACTTTCAAAGGTATATGATAATAAAAAATCTACTAAATTGAACATTATATTTGATAATATCAATTTACAGTATTAAATTTTACCATTTATTCAAATAAAATAAAAATTCAAGTTCAGTTTAATCTTCAATTAAAATCGTTCGAATAGTCAAATTGAATGTAAATAGCAATTAAATAATTCCAAATATTAACGAGTCAACAAAATAGACATAAAATAAAAATACATTTCAATAAACAGAGAAAATTTCCCTTTGCCACTGATCACTTTACCACCATCAAAATTAGACAATTTACTATGGATAATTACGAAAAAAATGTTCGTACCGGATCGATAATTTCGACTTTTGGTTTAACTCTTCTTAGGCTCCAAGTCCATAACCGAGGGGTTTTACCATCCCGAAAAATGCCACCGATTTGATTGTAAGTGAGTCTAAAAGTAATTTGAAAATCGTTCCCAATAATGGCATGATTTGATGTCATTAGCGAAATGTTAATATTTGATGGGCGGCTCTCTAATTATTTGGAGGATAATACAATTATAACTCGGTCACGCCCGAGGCGCGATTTACACGTTGATCAACGCTGAAGAGGATGCACGACGTACCTTGAATTATTGTCCTCATCAAGGACGATACCGTTGCCCAAGCCATCAAACGCAGCGAGCATCTGCTGTTCTCCATCCTTTCCATAGTGGTCTCTGCCTCTTGGCGTGAATACAGTATACAAATTATCTTAAAATCAACAAAATTGAAAAGCAATTTTAATTGGCTGGAATAAAAACACGTGAATTTGTATTTTTATTGGAATGAAGAAAAATGAATACGTATTTTCACTGATTCGTCAATTGGTAGGTTGATGATAATTACATGCTCGTTTTTCGGGCCTTTTAACCTCGATGGCTATACTTCCGTTTGGATAAAATACTTGACCAGATCCATTATCGAAAAACGTCACGAAAGGCGTTTCCCCATCCTCGTAAAATTTTTTACCAGATTTACGATTAAGATGGAACCTAAACGTTACGAAAAAATGATTAATCGATAGAAGCCTAATTGATCGAAAAATAATATATCTTTTTCGCTTTTTGGGCCAATTAAAACTACCAATTCATGTGCGGTTTGGCCATTCGAGTTTCGTACTGCGTTATTTTACCGACGATTTCCGAAGACGGTTTGACTGTCCAGCCAATATCCAGAAAATGAGGATCCGACAATTTGTACTCTATCGAATTCGGAGGCCCTGGAATTTTCAGAGGAAGGTTGAAGGTTGAATGGTATTCGTTTCAATGTCAAAAGGTTATTCATATCTAATGAACATTATTAAGATTTACGATGTTAATCTTTGGACCTCTGAGTTGTCCATTTTTATAGACGGTATCAGACACTTCCGGAATTTCAGATTTTTGACCCTTCGAACTCTTAGACGTCGATGATGCCATTGAAAAAAAATGTTTTTAATACCGAACTCCCACAAGCCTTCAAATGGTTTGCTAACTTCATTCTTGATGGAAAAAAACAAGGAAATCCGTTAGAGTTTCACGGCCACTCTGATCGACGTTCCTCCTTTGCCCGCGGTCGTGTGACCACCCAGGATTCGCGATCGAACTTCGTTCCTTTTGCTTTAGAGGGCACTGCCTGCTCGAATGTAGAAGCCAACTACAAATCATACCCTCTCCAGCTGGAAATTCCTTCATGGGGTTGCGGTTTGTATCATTGGAGCGCAACGAATTTTTTTTTCTTCATTTTTTGTATCCTCTGTATCATTAAAAGCCCAGAATTATATTTTGGGTTTGAGGTGACAGATATTACTAAATGAGAATTTGATAAAATGTTGGTAGATTTTTGAGGTTTTTATCTATGAAATGAAATTTTGAAAATTATGAAAATAATTGTTTTCGTTGCGTCCCAGCGTCGTTGATTTTTATCGTCATGTACCTTTAAGGGTTGGATCTTTGCATATCTGATTTTTTTCAAAATGATTTTTTTTTTAAAGCACGAAAGCTCTTCCAAATTCAAATTTAAAAAATTAACAAATTGGAAGAGCTAATATAAATTAATCTATATATTTAATTTAGGTCTTTTAGTTTGTAATCATAATAATTAAAAATTAAAAATAAAATACAATTGATGTTAAATTAAAAAATTAACAGAGCCAAATTATTTTCTTTTCCAAATCACGAAAGCTCTATCAATTTTTAAAAATATTGATTTCTCAAAATCGCAAACCTCATTCAAGAATTGAACTAACGGTGGTACTCACAATAATCGGGTTTACCATGAAATATTTTTAATTCAATTGACGAACAAATCTTGGAAGAGTTTCAGCGAAATTGCCACCCTCCCAAGGAGAATAGTACGCGCGGGCTAATAAAACTCGCCGAGGCGCGAGATGAGAAGAGACGAAAACGGAAAATTGTACAGCGGTTCGCGATATTTATAGATGTTTTTACGAGTTCGGATGTAATAATTTATCTCCCTCTGGCTTTTATTCACTGACTCATATCGGGCCCGGCGATCCCTCCCGAGTAACTGCAACGATATTCATTTGAATATGAGAAGAGGGAGAAGCAACGAGGAAGGACGAAGACGCGGTACAAAAAAAGCTTCGAAAGAAAAAAAAATAATAAACTTCGGTGTCAGCACAAATGTACAGGACATACAGGCACACCCGTATGGGTTTATTGCCTATTCCATATCAGAGCACATTACGTTAGGACGTAGAAAACTTACGATACATATAAACATCCATATCCATAGGCCTCCTCGTGTAAAATTTTTGTTGCAATATTTCACACGGGTTTCAGTTTGTTTGGGTTTGCAGCGCGAAAGAAATCGAGTCCAGAAAAATGATGGGTGGGAAATCTGAACCAAAATTGTCAACTACCACTAGTGACTTTTGAGAATTGTTCTAAAAACCGTAATCTCGAATCAAACGATTTTTCAAAACAGGGGGGGGGGCAGCATATTCATTCTACAAGATTTTCAGACGTCAAACAGGATCAAAAACAAGAATTAGGATAGAAAAAAACAAATAGAAAAATCTACGAAATCTGAAGATTCTTCAGAATCATTCTGGAATTACACCATTTTGAAATTACACTATTTTTCGAGTCGTTGGGGCCCAATATATTTATCCCTAAGAATCGTTGGATATCGAAACAGGATTTAAAGAAACGGATCAGAATGGAGATTAATAATAATCTATCGAACGACACTAGAGATTTTTCAGAATCGTTCTGAAAATCCTAAACTCGAATCAAACGATTTTAAAAGATCTAGAGCTATTGAAAAATCATGAAAAAAGAATGATGATAGAACAGAATGAAAACGTACAATCAAAAGTTTATTGATCAGTGCTTTATAATTTTAGGAAACATTGATGAGCACAGAGATCAAAGAACACCAAAAGTGCATCAAATATGGTCATATTGGATAATTAGCAGATATCGAACATTGATTACAAAATGGTTATTGCATTCGGTTCAACAAGACCCAAACCTTGGCCCCATCAGCTGTTTTTATTTGAAACATCGATGATACCTGAAAATCCAAAAATGTCCAAACAATCTGAACGGAAGTAGAGATTACCTCTTGAATCTTTTATTTGGCATATGTTTTTCTCTTTCTTTTTCGATTCACCAGCATGCCAAATTGGAGCATCAAAATGGCTGGTTTAAACGGATTATTTGAGAAATGAGAATTTCAGTATCAGACCATTAAAAATTACAAATAAAAAATGTCACTAAAATTGAACATGTTCAAACCAAGGTTTCGTAAAGTTGGCGAGAAAAGTCCCATAGATATATGCACAATCGTAACAATGTTTTAGATTACAAAAGTGCCATGGGACGAAACGATTTTTTTTTCTTTTCTTTTTTTATTCGTTCACGATAAGACCGTTCGCAGTGGAAAAACTAGCACGGCAAGAGGGCTGGAGTGTACTCTCGCAGTGGTACTCGTTTCGAGCTCCACCGGCGAGCTCTTATTCAAAGTAACAATGGGACTCCGCGATATTTCCTTTCTCATTTCACCGAGAAGAAACGAGTTTAATTCCGCGGAAAAATTTTCCGCCTTTTTTTTTTAAAGCCTCTTTGTCAAATATCTCCTATCCTTTTCTGTATCATCCTGAACCGCGTTTTTCATCACTTTTTTCATTAAAAATTGTCGGTCTCTGGCGGACAAGACATAATTGTATTCTGAGCTTGAATCATATAATAACATTTTTTAAAATCATTATTAATTAATTTCTCGTTTTTTTTCCAGGCTCGAGTTACACTATAAAAATGTTTGTTAAAATTTTTTTTTATTATATAATTCGAGTCTGGATTCCTAAAATACAATTATTTAGTGTCCTTCAGAGACCCCACTTTTTAAAATGTTTACACATTCTTAATAATTAACAATTTCCAAATTAAAAAATGAAAATTGAAGATTAGGAAAATAAATTATTTTTCAGAATCGTGTATATCAGCTGTTTCTAAGCTAGCCGTAATGAAATGGTCTCTGGCGGAAATGAAATAATTGTATTCTGACCTAGAATCACATAATTACATTTTTTTCAATCATAATTAATTTCGCGATTTTTTCCTAAGCTCGAGTTACACTATTAAGATGTTTTTTTATTATTTTTTTTTTAAATTATGTAACTCGAGCCTAGAATCCTAAAGTACAATTATTTAATATCTTCCAGATACCCCAATTTTTTAAAAGTTGAACCATTTTTAATAATTAAAAAATTCCAAATTTAAAAATAAAAATTGAAGATTAGAAAAAGAATTTTTTTTTTCAGAATCGTGTATATCAGCTGTTTTTAGGTAGTCGTGCTCAAATGGTCACTCAACGTTATTGGACGTCATATACGTTCAGAATTTCCGTTATGAGAGGGCCGGGAAGAAACCATAGGGAAAGTGTGACCCGGAAGGTCATACTATAATATTCGTGGCTCGGTCACGCCAAGGGTATGCGAATTATTTCAAGTTTCCTCTCGTTTCCCCTCTGCGCTCATTTTTCCTTTGGCACTGAAAAACATAGGAGTATATTTGGGACATAAGCATCCCCGATAACTTTTCGTCTGTTTACGTGCAGGAATTTCGACAATTTCAAAATAGTGTCCTCCATGGGTGGTTAAATATTGTCCTCCGTCTCGAATAGGCTTCCCTGAAACTCGTGTAAACTAGGAATCCATCAAATCGGAATTTCCTCTTTGACGAAGCTTTTTCATTGAAACACGAGACACGAGTTCATCAGTTTCGAAAAAAAACAACGTATCAACCTTGTTCGAGACTACGAAAAAAAACAAGAACGAATACAAAAAAATGACAAAAAAAGAAAAAGTCTTCAATGAAGTGTTGGAAATTGCAGGCCAACCTGGGTCGTAAAAAACGTCCTGTTAAACACGTTTGGGACGAGACTGGATGCCTGGAGTCTGGACGAAGAAAAATATCCTTTGATCCTGTAATTGGAGGTGTCTGCCCTACCTGGATTAACGGAGTTACTCACTCCCTACTTTTGCTCGCTACTCCTCGTCCTTCAACCTACCGAGTTGTTAGAGAAGGGGGAGGGGGTAATATTCGAAGATACAACTTTATGAAAGGGTTCGTATCTTGGTCGTTATACGTCTGGCTACGTGGCAGATTCTGAAATCGTAAATCGGAAATCGAAAGTAATCGACCGGAAGTCGGAAACCGAAAACCGGAAATCGGAAACGACAAACCGGAAGACGAAAACCGAAAATCGTAAACCGAAAACCGGAAATCCGAATCAGGAACACAAAAACTGACAACCGGAAGTCTTTTTCCTGTTTTCTTCAGAGCTGAAGAGGGGTGGGAGATTCAGAATTGTCATTGAGAGAATTTTATGACTGGCAGAACTGAAAGCTAGATTGAATATCTTGAGGTCGTTAGAGGAAAAATGTAAAAATCACCAGAGATAAAACTGCTTTCGCATGAAACGCGAATCGAGGCAAAAATATCGTGTTTTTCCCTTGGCTATGTGAACCGATGAGATCTCGTTGATACAAATGGGTTTTTTTTTTCCTGACGAACGTACAGGCTTTATCGAATGTTTACGAGAATTCAATCCAGAAGCGATTCTCTGTTAGGAGACTTCGAAGATCAGTACTTAAAGGGGCTTAAATCGAGCAACGAACAATTTGAAGGAGATTTTAAGGGGATTTTAAGGGTATCGACGAGAAAATCGTTTTAGTTATTTTTATAGAACTAACAATGAGTGTTGGTGGAGAGATTTTGGATTTTTGGCTGTATGGGCGATAAGAAAAACACTGCGATGAAACAAGAATGTGGTTGGAGTCCTCGTGTGTCACCGATAGGAAGGAGAAACGCGAAATGGCTAATAGACAACCGCTGTATCGTAAAAATCATACCGGTCACCGTTAAAGTGTTCCTGAGTCAATAACGGCGTGATATAAAGCGATCGTAGAGTTTTTCCTTCGGTATCTTGCTCTTCCTTTTCCTTTACTACCCCCCTCCCCCCTCCTCTCAAGTACTTTCGCTCGTTGAGACGGTTTCGTTCGAACGATTGTATTTTTTTGGTTTCTGCATTTATTTTTCTCGGTGTACCATCGCGCTTTTCGAAGCGCACTTTATACGTGTATTTTTGTAACGAGAAACACGATTCTTGTAAACGATGTTCGCAATCCACCAAAGTTGAAGCTCGCAATCATTATTCGCTCGATAATTTGTTGCAATAAAAATGAAACTCGGAAAAAACGCTTTGGGATAACGAAATCTACTATAAATAAATAACTAATAAGCTAATAACTAACAACAATAAATTAATAATAAAACTATCAATAAATAAGTATAAAAATAAGTATTATTATAATAAATAACATAAAAATTATAATATAATTACAATACATTATCACTATATTAATCATAATACTTACAATTATTAGAATTATTATTATAAAGTAATTAGAATTTATTATAATAATTTTATTACACGCTGTTATAGGTTTATTAATAAATATTCATTATTTATGCAGACGTTATTAACGTTATTTATTATGATTAAATTATTTATAACAAATAACCTAAAAATTAGAATGTAACTTCATTTGCTTCCCATTCGTATGTCACGTGGTACAACTTTGGTTTAAACGTTTTCAGAACCCTTTTAACCTCAAAATTCATAATCCCCGAAGAATTTACCTTGGATATTGGAAAGTGGTTGGAAATGAAACTCGTTGTATTCTTGGCTACTCGACGTTTTACGAGCAAACGTTCCAGCAGTAATAATTGAGAGGGTTATTCAAAAAATTGGCTACTGCAATATATATTTGAAAATATAGTTAAACGATATCCAACTTGCCCGTACTTTTCGCACTTTGCGGGCTCGTTCCTTTTCGCCCTCTGAAGCTAAATTCTCGATTTCGACCCTCTTATCGTTGCACCATAAGCGCGCTGCTCAGCTTCCTTTCCTTGGTGACCGAGAGAGAGAGCTTCACCTCTCGCTGTTACCTCGTTCACCCTACGATGGAAAGCACTTTCCGGAAATGAGATTTTCGACAGTACTCCACCTGGCTGACATAGATTTTTTCCTCTTTTTTTTCCCTCCAGTCACTATCGTGGAAAATCCTTTCGAGACTAGCCATCAATGTGGATTATCGATAAGAGTAGGACCTCCGGAGACATGAAAAATATTAAACGTAATTGCAAAAATCAATTACGAGAATTTATATTTTTAAATATATTAATAGATCGATAAATAAATCAATAAAATTAGCACGATGAAAAAATAGGAGCACCCAATCGCGAAATCCTTTTAAAACTACCCAGCACTATGAATTACTGATAAGAAAAATATCTATGAATAGTTTTAAAATATTGACTATAATAACCAAAAAATAAATAGGAGATTTCAACTATTTTAGTGACTAAATTAAACAAAACAATAAAGAAAATAAAAACTATAAATAATGGAAGCACCACTGCACTGATAAAAAAAATTAATTCACCCCTAAATTCTTTTGAGTCTTCATTTTTATCCTACCTTTTCTTTTTGCAATAGTTCATTGGAAAATCAGGAAAAATCATGGATAATATTCAGAAGAGTTTCCAAAGCAGTCTTGCCATCTCAACATGAAAGAAAAAACGTTGACTCGTCTCAAGTTGTCCCCTGGGTCGAGAAATTTCCTTTTTTTCGTGTCACAAGATTTTATTGGCATCAGGCAATCGTAAACTGGCAATTTCCCTTCCCTAGTCTTTGATTTACCCGTTTACGAGATTCCTACAGGGTGGGTGACTCCAAAATACGTAATTTCGTTTCTGAACTGTCTCGAATGGTTTTGGATATTTGATTAAACGACGCTCGTATTGGCTCTCGAGTACGGATTGGTGCTCGACTTCCGCGTCATTATCAGAGAATCCTCTAATCAAAGATAGTACGTATACACAAGGAAATGTGTATATAAAATTGATGCACGGATGACTGAGCTCTTTTCGTCATGCAGCGTCGTTTTGACGCAGGATCGCTGGTATTTTCCGATGTCTTATGAAAAACGTCCCCTTCCTCCGCGTCTGTAGTACGTATGAAAGATCAGAGGGGTCGTATTAGCTTTGCTGTATACGTAATATTGACATTTTGGAAGCAGAAGGGCGTATATTTAACGGTTTATCTCAGAAACGGTGCCAAGTATCGCCCGGTCGTTTATCAGTACTCGATCAATATGTACTAAGTGGAATTAAGGCTTCCCATAAGATTGGTGTTATCGTCTTTAAAGACGTCATGGAAATCCCTGTTGTGGAAACTCGGATTCCCTGAAGGGAATCAAGCTTTAATTAATCTCACAGCTGTTATCGTACCGAGTATCATCACGGTTGATCACTTTATTAAATCTTGGTGACGTATCGGGAAACGTAATTTCGAAGACGTTTAAATTTAAGGACCATCTTTTTATGTTTGAAAAAGAATCGTGTTTTTAAGATCGTTGTTTGGGTTTGTTGGAGTCAACGATATGTTTGTAATAATTGGAGATTTTTGTTGAAAGGACTGGATTGTTGTTTCTATTAAGAAAAAAATAAACAGTTGATAGTATTGAAAAAATAACTTTTTAAATGTTGGCTTTTATACACCGTTTCTTGTTTTTCATCTTCTTGATATTCTGTTTTTTTTTTTAACTCTGTATATTTTGCGTTTGTGAATTTTACGTTTTGATGTTATGCCAAAAATGGGATATTAAAATTGAAGTTTAATTCAACCTTAACAAAGATGCGTAATTAAATTTATTTTTAATTATTTTTATTTACGAAGCACTCATTTTCAACATTTACGCCCAACGATCAGTGACACTATAATTTATAATAATTGAATTGTTTTTTATTCGCAGTGATTACAATTTCGTCACTCAACATTAACTGAAAAAATATTATTGAATTTTCTTCTTGTCACACGTATCGTGTTTTTTTTTTTTCATCATCACGTTCCCAGCATCCAACAATTCCATCCCGACTTTGTCGTTTCAATTTAATTAATCGTTGCAACAAAAGAAGTAAAAATAAAAAAAAAATATATATATATACAAAAATCAAACCATCCGTAAAATAGCAAAGCGTGATGATTTTCGTATATGTCACGTAGCACTAACAGGTGCGATCCACTTTAACGATGGAATCACACGGGTGGCACGCTCCGTTTCTCCATATTACCGAATCCACGTTACACTCGTGGATTACGGTGTACACAAGTTTATGTACGTCATACACGTATTTACGTTGAGTATATTTATGTATCCGGTGGTGTTCATGGACGGTTGGTCTTGATGTACAACGGCCATTTGTGTTAACGCCACGGTTGATGTTAATTCTATAGGTTTTGTTTCTATCTAACGGCGATACGAGAGGTGGGGAAACGACTCTGCTAGAAGTCATTATCATCCTGATGGAAACTCGCGTTACCCGAGACTGACGCACGTTTCGTCGTTCTCCCTCGATTCCCAAGCGAATTCAACGGCGAACGTTAACACTCGAGTGACCCGATTACAGGCTGTTGGGCGTATTAAATTTCAACGAGTTACGCCCTTTTGTTTATCAGCTGTGACACCAGCGGTGAGCGCAGTTTTGGAGCGTCGCGTTGGTGAACGCGCTAAAGGTCTCTTCGTACGGATATTTATTTCGATGTTCAACGAGTTGTGAGATACGAGCCCATCGAGCTCGCACAAACTACCCCTCGATATTTCGGTTTAAAAATTCCAAACGTTCCAAGAGACACAGTGCAAAAATTCCGACAAAGTGGAAAATTCGTTGGAAAACTTTCCACGGAAATTTTACCTTCCCGATATTTATGGAATTATTCCGCGGACTTTATTCCTCGGCTGAATTTCGATTTTTTATTTTTATGTTTTTTTTTTGTTTGTTTTTTTTTCGTTCGGAGGATAGAAAAAAATAAGTGAGGAAACGGGACGAGGAAAAGGTGGGAGAGAGGAGGGAGGGGGAGGAGTAATGGAAAAGCGAAAGAAGAGCTTTAAGCTCACTCTTTATACGGAGAGGAAGTGATGAATGTTTCAACGGGGTCGCTTCGAATGATAGAACCGAGGGTGAAGGAATCCCGAATAGGGCGAGGTACTTCAAGACTACGGAAAGTGTTGTGCTTTATATCGATGGAAAATACGGATACAGTTTGTTCGACAAAAGCGTGTACGACTGTTTTTTTTTTAACTGGAATTTGTTGGAGGTAGTTTTGAGTGGGAGAGGATAGCGAGAGTCTTCTACCAAGATTCTTCGTATAGAAAACTGAAGTTTTCATTCGAGCGTGATCACAGATGAATTATTTGAAAAAAACAAAAAAAAAAAACAAAAAAATACTTTTACAAACGATTCTGTTGGGCGGAAGAAATTCAATTGCATCGTGAAGTAAAAAATCTCGATACGATTTTTGACTTTGTATAAATGAGTTTTTAATTTTTAAAATTTAAGTCTTTGATTTTACGTTTTTAATTTTATTGATGTTCATGGAGGTTTAAAGACGTTTTTAATGAAAAAAATCTCGATACGATGTTTGAGTTCGTATAAATAAGTATTTAATTAAAAACATTTAAATTAAATACTTAATTATTTAAGTATTTATTTTAAAAATCGTTTTTAATTAAATCGACGTTTATTGACGTTTAACGACGTTGTTAATTAAGCAAATCTCAATATCATTTTCGACACTGTACAAATAACTTATTAATTAAAAAATGTACGTTTTTAATTTTATCGACGATTATCGATGTTTATCATTTAAAAAATCACCATACGATTTTTGTCCTTGTATAAATAATGTACGAAATAGTCCTTAAAAACTGAAATCCCAATTTTTTCGTCACCCCACCCAATTATTCCTTCGCGAAGATACCGCGTTGAATTTCCCTCGAGATTATCCTCGTATTTAAATTCCGAAAGAGTTCATACGTGGTCCCCAAAAACAGAACTTTTTTGTTCACCTCGTGACTCCTACAGTTACGTCCGCCTGCAAAGATTTCCCTTTCGAGTATTTGCCCGATTATTTTTTTTATTTTTTTTTTCCTTTCAAGGAAATATATCCCATTTATCTCTCGTTTGGCGAAACGCACCGTCGCCCTCGACGTTGCGTTTCACCCGAGCCGTCATGGAAAACGTTCCTATTGGAGTCCGCGTACGGTACGTATAACTATAGGGGGTAACTATAGCGCGAAAAAAAAGCACACAAGCATACCCGGGTATTATGGAAAAAAAGCTGTAACTGCAACCAGTCAACGAACGGAGATGCAGTTGCGCGGATGTCGACTGGTCTAGAGCGAGGGGGGGGGGGGGGGTGTG
>JAPYZI010002361.1:0-28964 GCA_030523105.1 Ophioninae sp. A BG-2022a | reverse complement strand
AGACAGCTACTTTTTGCTTCGTTTTTTTTTTTTTCGTTTACTCCTCGTGTCCTTCACTGGTCGCACATTGGCTCTTTTACCTGATTTTTCTCGCGCGACACACCGTTCCGTAATCTTGCTTCAGTTAACAGTCTCCTTGTAGTTTTTTTTTTCACTGTGCCCTTTTTGTTGATTTCCGTGGAACGAGGCTCGAGCGCATACATATCGGTAGTAGAAAGATCGGAGTAAGAGACCGAAAGGCAGAGAGCGTCGTGACGGCGTCTGTAAAAATCAGAAACCATTCTTGCCTGCAACTTTTTCACACGTGTTTTACGCCTCGCGAGTCACTCCGCGTTGATTTCTCTTCCGTGGCCCTTTATAGTTTTTTTCTTTTCTCGCATTTTTTTTGTTTTTTTTGACGGAACGCTTTTGCGCATGTGTCGGCGTATTTCGTACACGCGAACACACCAGTAAACATCGTAGAGACGTACTTTTCGAGATGGGACTTGGTTGCCTCGCGTGATCGCATTTTGCTTATGTCGATTCGATTAGCGTATGGACCGTTGGTAGTCCCCGAGTTGCGAATTTCATTCTCGTCTCTTCCATCTCTTTTGGTCTCGATGTTTCTCTCTATCTATCCATCTGACTCTCTCTCTTTCTCGATTTTTTTCTCGCCCGATTTTTGGTATCCTATTACCGAAGGTGAACGCGATACCAAACACCGGTCGCCCGCGTTTGTTCTCTCGTATCATTGCGTACGTGTATTTGCACACATTTACGTACGATCCCAGTTTGTGTGTTTTTTTAAATTTTTTTTCGATGGCGTTTGTGTGGAACGCCATCTCCCAACTGTCCTTTTCTCTTCTCGCCTCGTAGCACTTCTTGCGTAATATCTTTCGCGCAACAATTTGAGTCCGAACGCTTTCTAATGTCGTATCGCCGATCCGGTCCCTTCCGAATATCGGGCTGATCCTTTTTCCCATTGGGAACACAAAAAATGAACGAGTTTATGCATAAATAGCGGGGACCAGGGTGAGAAGAATAATCAAAGGCTTTTGATGTGTGCAGGTGTGAAAAAGCTCGTGACAGAAACTACCGCAACAACGATGACTAAGAACCGCGAACTGAAAGAGAAAGAGAGAGAGAGAGAGAGAGAGAGAGAGAGAGAGAGCCAGTCGTTCAGCGTTTCACGAGAATACACGAGACACGGCACACGCTTGGATGCGCACTCTCGTGAATAAAGTACGAAACGATGAGTATAAAAGAGAGTGGGAAGACGTGTATGGGGGAGAAAAGGTGCCGAACTGCGAAAAGGAAGCAGGGAACACCAACGAGGACTCCCGCAGCGCGAACCAACTTAAAAGATGACCGGACTCTTCGCTTGTGTGTGAACGAGAAAGAGAGAGAGAGAGAAACGAGTATTCCGGAGGATCTTATTCTTCTAGTTTTCACTTCCACCTCCATATCCTCTCGTCATTGACGGTAACTAAAACGGAGGCGAAACAGTAACGCGATGTCTCGGAAAATAGAATTTCTTTTCATTTTCTTTTTTCGGAAAAAATAACGGGTGGAATTTTCTGCACCGATAGAATTAGTGAATAAATCGACAAAGTGGTCAAATATATTGGCAAATATTTAAAAAAAGATGCGATAATTTATTGTATTTACGTTTCAATGTGACAACTTCGTGAAAATAGTTTTTATTTCTTTATCCTCAACTTTAGAAACACATTTATTTATTTAAATCGGAGTCTATTTAATACCGTTGCGTAATGCAAAATTGATCCCCCTCAATGGTGGCAAATATCCGTTTTTTCGTAGCTGTTTTCAGTTTAGGGAACGGAAAAAACAGGTGCCAAGTCCAGTGAATACAGTGGCTTAGGCATGATTACGGTTTTTTTTTCGCTGAAACAATAACGAACTAGCAACGATGCGTGAGCAGGTGAATTATCGTTTTCGATAACAAACAAACCGTCAAGAACACCAAAAGACGTCTAACCTCAATATCTATCGAAATAAAAACTAAATATGCAACATGGCTGATAAGATCAATATATGTTGAGGACACGTGTACTAACAAAAAAAAATCGAAAATCGAATGTTACGTAGTCTGCCATATTTAAAAAGTCACTTTATTTTTTGAACAGACTTCGTAGATTGTCTGGTCGCTGGTCCTGATTTCTACGTTGGCCCTAATGTTCAGTATTAATTAATATGCGTATACTAATCTACACAGGTGCGGGAAGCTTCTTTTGCATATCCCCCGGGTATCATAAACATATATTCAAGATGCACGCGAAAGGCAAAGGAGCCAAGACGCCCCCCCCCCTTTCGGTGCCCTTCTTTCGATTACTCACTGGATATACGAGAGACGAGAGCCTGAAAAGTAGAAAAACGAGAGATCGAGACGAAGGGGAGCAGGTCCGATCTACTAATGGCCCTCTCGTTTATGAATACGGATTGTCCGGTAATAATCATTAGGCGCCTCTGATGTAATTGATTGTCAGGATGCTCGAGAACCCTGCGGACAATTTTTCACTCTGGTTCTCGTACTAGTCGGACTATTATTGATAGCCGAGTGTAAAACGCAGAGCTTTTCCTACTGCAATTACATGATGAACCTAGATGGCTCACGGTATTGTTCGGCGGTTAAATTACACCTTAAGAGCGTAAATAATATTATCGTTCTTAAGCCAGGAACAATTATTGTGGAGACACTCCAAGTCCACTAAAATTAATAACTTCTCGAAATCTATTGGTTCTTAAACACTTTGTTTTTTGAGTTATCGTAGTGACACCTATGTAGCCGAATACTTATGAATGAACATTCCAATAGTTGATTCCAACATTCTCACATACCTTTATTATTATTAGCTAAGTTTATTATTATTACGAAAATTCGATGTCATTATTATTATCAAAATTCGCCATAATTATTATTACCAAAATTCGCCATAATTATTATTATCCAAACAAACCGAAAATGCGGTTGAATTTTGTATCGTTGAATGCGAACACTTTTTTTTCCTCCTTTTCCATCGTTCCCACAAAATCTCCCATTGAAAATTAGTCTCAAATCGCTGGACGTAAATCCTAAAAAATGGAACACGATTTCTCGCTTCTCATGATTGCCGATTGGAGATATGGAAAAATATTATTTTCGTCGCTTCTCCTCGATGGAAGCTTGAACGTAATCGTAAATATGGGTTGGCGCATGAACAATACCGAAGTAAAATCGGCACGTGGTCGTAGGATCGGTAAAAGAGAGATGGTAGGTGGCAAGAGAGGTGGACCAGTATACGCTATCTGGTGCAGACTGTAGAGCAAGCGGGACGATATTCACGGTGGAGCTTCTGCGCTCATCCTGCCACGGTGGAGAAAATGTTGGTACGGCAAAGAGAGCCGAGGAGCGCGTTGCACCAGGCCTCCGACCGTAAATACGTTGGAATGCAGACGCGGTGCGGGCTGCTGCTGCTTCTGCTTGCTCCCCGTGAAGGGAGTCCAGGGTTGCGCTGGCTGCGCACTCCCGTCTCTCTCTCTCTCTCTCTCGAACTCTCATTCGACTCGCGAGGGTCTCCGGAAGGATAGACGGAATGAGAGGGAAGAGAGAAGACCGCTGGAAAAGAGATACGGCGAAAGAGACAGAATGCATCTCGGTCGATGCACCAGCGGAGAGCAGCGCCACGATCGGAGCAACCCACGCTGCGAGAGCTTTCAAGAAAATTCCAATAGCCGTTTCCACCATTCTCGTACATCCGCGCGTGCGCGGCTTCTATTCTGGATCATTATCATTCATCAGAGTACAATGTAGCTTCGCATCCAGTATTAAAATTATGTTCGAGGTTGCGCATCCTTGGGATTGCTACGAAAATCAATTTGTTTTCTTTTGGTTCTTCAAGGCCAAGTTTTACTTGGCAGCAGTGAGCTACAATATTCGTAAAAGCGTTTTTTTGGAATTCTTGTTATTTTCGATGGTAAGTTTTAAAGGATGAAATTAAGAAATTGAAATTGAAATTTAGAAATTGAAACAAAAATCGGTGTCTCAGTACGATTAAAAATTCAACCCCGCGTTTTAAACATGTGGCTTATACTCCCATCGTGGTTAAACGAAGATTATTTTTTAATTTCCTATTTTCAATATCGATGAAGAATTTACAGAGATCGGAAATAACAAATCGAGAAAAAAAATCGTTTACTTTCTTAAAATACTTTGTAAGTTATAATTTTTATTAAAAAAAAACTATTGCTGTGCAATCGTGCAAACAAAACCCAAGTATTAAGAATGAGTCTGAAGTTTTCATCGTTTAATCAAGGGAACGATTTATTTTCAATTTCTCGTTTTTGTTGTTTCCCAAATCGTGTACAAACCGTTTGCATCTCATCGTCGTAAGGCGAATCATTTATTTCCATTATTATTTTCTAACCTTTTCCAAAATTATCTAAATTATGAAACTTCCTCAAATGTTGAAACTTTTTTTTAACCTTGTGACTTATCTAAACGCCGAAACTCTGTCGTACGTTAAGACTCTTCCAAATATTGAAATCCTCTTAAAAAAAAAAAGAAAATAAAACAAAACAGAGCGCTATAATTAAAAAACTGAAACAAAAGAGATACGATGATAAAAAGAGGGTAAACCGAAAGAAGCATTCGTGACCGGAAATGAGGTCCGAAATTTAACCGAACAATTCGACCACCCTTTGGTCCGTGGAGCGAATTAATGTTTCTACACGGATACACAAGTGGGTATATAGTACAGTGGTCGTACGAACGAATTCTTACTAATGGCGATGCACGCGAAGCTGCGAAAAGCAGAGATATCAACCGAATTAGGAGTCGGCGAAGCGAATATCCGGAATGTACGCTCCGAAGCATACTCTAATACGGGCGATGTGGTATGGGTATAATAATTTCGCGTAATCGTTCAGGCGCGTCTGGACAGTCGTCCTCTTATGGCCATAGAGGTGTGGGGGGGGGTGGGGGGGGGGGGGGGGGGGGGGGGGGGGGGGGGGGGGGGGGGGGGTGTGTTTCCACGGTAGTTGGCGTTGCGAGTTTTCCGAGTTAAATACGGTGCGGTTTCTCGTGTGTTTGCGGGTAGCGGGGGTTGAGTGGAAAGAAAAAATGTGAATATGAGGTGAGCGAGGGAGATAGCTGGGGCGTTTAACATAAATATTGCTCGAAAATATTTCGACGTGGCCGCCGGGACGACCGCCCGCCGCCGGCTGATCCGCGCTCGCTGACACGACGTTAATTGAAAGCACGGGGCTTCAGTCCTTCCCCCTCCCCTCTATTCTACATACCATCCACACACATATACACACGCGTATAGGTTAACTTCAACGAAAAGAGCTGGAGTGCGTGCGAGGGATGCTCCGTTGGTAGGAGATGATGAGGGGCGAGGTGGACCACTCGAAGAAGAAAGAAACGGAGAAAGAACAAAAGAAAGAAGGAGGAGCATCGGGAGGAAGAGAGAGAAGGAGGGAAAAAGAGGGAGAGCAAAAAAAGGATGCAGCCCGAAAGAAGGAGGAGAGGTCAGATTGCGAACCGCGAAAGAGAAACCGCTCAGACTCGCACACGTACACGAACGCACACGTGGTACACCAGGTATCTCCGCAATACGAGAGAAGAGCGCGAGTCTTTCGAGCGTTCAGACATCAGGAACGCGAGAGAAGGAGCGAAACACGGACGTATAGAAGGTTGCAATGTTCGGCATACGAAGAGAGAGAGAGAGAGAGATAGATGGTGGGAGAGGATAGCTCATCATCGTGATGCGAGAAGGTTGGAAAGAAAGGCGAGATACACACGGAGGAAGAAGTGTACGCGAGAGGTTGGAACGATACGAAGATGATCGTCATCTTTTTGGCAGTCATCTTCGGGTCCTCGAAGGAGTCACGAGACGCGTCTCGCTCGTCGCGCGAGGCACCACCATCAGCACGCACAACCTAAAATCGATGCAGCCCCTCCCTTCCCTTTCAATCCCTCTCTCTCTCTCTCTCTCTCTCTCTCTCTTTTCCGCTCTCTCTGATACATCTTTTTCGGAGCCAAACTCTTTATCTTTTTTGGCGAGAAAAAAGCGAACGGAGAGACAAAGAGGGAGAGTGCAAACGATATCGAAGAAGAAGAAAGAGAGAGAGACAGGCCAGAGTAAGATGAAGAAGAAGAATAGTGTGAAGGATGGGGCGAATACGTATATAGAGAAGCGGCGGAGCAGAATGAGCAAAGAGAGGGCCTCTCTTCTCCACGGTGGCTATCCTCGGGTCTCTCTTCTCGGCAGGTTTACGACGAGCCAACGCAAACACGACACTCGCCCGCTAACTGGCCACCTAGCTACCGGTGCCCACAGGAGAGGAAGCATCAGAGACTTCGGTGTACACATATACACATAGTTGGGTATCCTTCTCTCTGCCCTCAAGGGGTCCATCTCTCTCTTTCTCCCTTTCCCTCTCTCTCTCTCACCCTCTCTCTCTCTCGTCTCATCGTATCTAGTCGTCTCGGTTCCACCGGCTTTGACGGTTCGACCGGCGAGGAGAGAAAAAGACGTAAATATAAAATCAAGCAATGCACTGCGAGCCTCAATGTTCGCTACTGTGTACACCCAGAGATGGATCTCGATGAGATCGACCAGGAAAAGGGGAAAGGAGAGAGAGAGAGAATTGGCGAGAGGGAAGGGGAGGGGGCGGGAGGGTTAAGAGTGGATAAAACTGGAGTAACGAGTTGAAAACAGCTATGTGTATTGATGGTTACGTCGAATGCACCGTGTTCAGATAATCGATCCGTGGCTTCAAAGAATCTTTCCGGCTGGCTATTCATTAACGATTTTAGCGTTGTTACTTCTGTCTCTCCATCCCTCTTATTTTAGCGGCTTTCACCGCGCGAGAAACGACAACGTTGTACACTGAATTACGGTCAATAGAAAATCAGTTGATTTAACGACCCTTTCGTAAAAATGGAATGTTCTCGGAGTTAATAAAAGTGTGAGTTAATTGACTTGGCTTATCAGGATGTATCGACGTCAACCGGAGAACTACGTCTCAAAAAGAGGCATTTCAATTTCAAACGACTAACTCGACGGATCTCCCTCAGTTTTGTTTTTATTCTCTCTTTTATTTTTTTTTTTTTTCTGTCTCTCGTAGGATCGCCCGAAAGATAATTTAAATTTTATTCGAAACCGCTGGGCGGATAACGTTTCGGTTTGATGTGTCCCCGGACTTTAAAGCACGTCGTATAAAGTCAATGTTTCCATTGTTAACGAACAAATCAATCGTTTCATCAGTCGTAAAATCCGGAATAAAATTTGGCCAACTGAATGCACGGAACGAAAAGAAAAGAGAAAGAATAAATATGATGGTTTCGATCTGTTGGTGGCTGCGTCTTTTACGATTGGTCCAGTATTCACTTCTCTCTCGCACTCTACTAGGATAGCCTTCTCTGCCACATCCATATATTCCTTTAACGTGCGATATTCCGATGCTCGTATCCGCGTAACGGGGATTCTCTCGCCGCAAGGCCGATAGACGATAAGAATGCTAATTTTGGCACGGATTTCGGATTATTCCGCTTTCGTGCTGATTTCTTTATGTGCGAATTTTAAATTTTGAATACGTCCTTAAATCCACCGATATCGTTTCCAAGTACTTCCACGATTATTTATACGTAAGAGAGGAGATAAAAGATACACCTCGGCCGGGGAACCCATGCCAACGCGGGAAACTCTAAGGAACCGACCGAACAATTATGATAACATTTTTTTCAATGTCTATTTCTGGGGAACCTCGTGTATTTAATCGTCTGACGGTGCGAGCCGGCATTAATTGAAATAGTATTGGGTTGCCTGTATTTACGTTCATTTTTTTTCGGCTTTTTTCAAGTTCGTTAATCGAAGATTCGGTTTGGTCATTAATATATGAGAAATCAATTATTTTCAATTGTTGAAAAACATGGTGAAGGAAAATAATTATTTTTAATCATTTTCAATAATTATTTTCAGTGTAATTACTAATATACCCGAAATTAATTATTTTTAATTGCTCCGATTTTTTTTATGACTTAGACTATAAAAATGAAATGTAAGTTTTTGTTTAATTGAATAAAACTGAATTAAACAGTATCAGGCAAAAAAAAAATAAATACAATTAATAATCCAAAGAACCTTTCGTGACATTGAAGGTTAGACTTCTTATTAACATGTACCAATTACATACTTTTGATGCACGTGGGATATACAACAGCTTCCGTCCGTTATAGAATAGCCAGCTTACCTGAAATAGAAGAAAAACGCTGTTAATTATCTCATCGAATAATGCAACAGAAATAGAAGCAATTTAAACGATAAATTTCTAAGTGAATTTAATGATCGTGTCGCTATAAGTAAACATGACATGAAAGGATAACGTTAATGAGAGTAAAATATAATAATAAAATAATAGTAACAATAATGATAATAATAAATAATAATAGTAAATGATAATAATAAAATAATAGTAACAATAACGATAGAAATAATAATAATAATAAAAATAAAATAATAATGCCAATAATGCCCAATAACAATAAAAATAGAGAGGGAGAGAGAAAGAGGGAAAAAGTGAAGGAAAGGGAGGGAGAGTTTGCGAAATATAGTGATGAAAGGAAAGCAAGAGAAGATACAGAGATGAAGAGGGAAGAGTCGATCTTTACGGGAGGAATACCAAGAGAAAGAGGACCATTTCTCGATGCCGCCACCCGAACACCCCCCGTCGTGCATTATTACACATTTAACTAATTTCCTTGTCTCATAAAGTAGAGAAGAAGAAGAAGAGGAAGAAGAAGGGGTGGACGGTCGCACGAGCTCCGGCGGAGCTATATGTACCTCTGACACTCGCGAACATCGCGCACACGTTCCGCAGTAACAGTGTGTTTCACCCTTCTTTTTCCATCCTCATATTCTCATCGTACGTTCTTTCACCGCGACGTCTCGGTTCGTCGTCGTGAATTCTTCGGACCGGCACTCCGACGGTTGCATCTCTCAATATACCGAGAGTTGTTGACCTCCGACCTAAAAAACCCGCAAAGAGCACCGAAGTGCAGAAAAAGAAGGAGCCAACGACGAAGATGGAAAGCTTTCTGTATCAGCATCCGCAGCGAGCTTTTTCCAAAGTTGAAGATCTCTTGTCACATCGATAAACGAATTATGACGCATTCGTAATGCACCTCAATTGCGTTCAAGCGTGAAGTTTTAATCAACTCGCAACCCAATAAAATCACTCATTTTAGTTTATTGTTTCCTAAAAACAATCTCATTTGTTTCTCATTTGAAGGTGACTGAGGGCCTTCAAGGTTGTCAGAACGACACCTCATGGAAACCACGAGTACTCCTTAAATGAACTCCGTTAATGGTCATAAGAAAATAAGAAATGCCTCAAAAGAGCCTTTCGAAAACAAGTAGAGCCTCAAATAATCTTTTGAGGGCTCTGAACACTTATACGAGACATACTCCGTCAATTTTCCACACGGGTAATTGTAACGTATCTGTGCGACATCAACAAACGTTTCTTTGTCTTCAGCTCCTCCCACAACTGGCGTGGAAAAAGGGGCGAAAGAGTTTACAGAGAATTGTAAACTCAGGGTACACTAATGATGATTGCTTCGGGTGAAACGAAGGCAGAACGAGCTCGCACCACGCACACTCACTAGTCCGATGTCTCTTCCGGTCGTAGGATCAGCAGAAGCAACCACCACCAGTGTCCTCGTTCGTATACGAAATAAACGCGACTAACGCCAATATGAAGCCTCGTGGGCGTTTGTATTCGTGCGAATGAGCTAACAAGCTTGCCGAGAGATCGTCCAACCCAAGAGGGAATCCGCAATTTTAAAGTATTTCTCGTTCTCTCGGCTCGTTCTCGTTATTATGTGTGTATAAAAGATACCACAATGGCTAGTTACCACGCAAACTTATTCTCGTTTACCCTCGGAGGTAAAGAGAAAGAAGGGTGTATAAGATCTCTGGACTGAACGAAGATTTCCCTCTCGCTTCGCGTCCGGATTCATCCGAATCTCCACTTTCAACCTGGGGATCGCAAAACATCGAAAAAGTTTAAGCATCTCGTCGACAACGATCAACGAGCATCAAAGTGCAAACAGCAAGCCGGCAACCATCTTTTCAACAACCCCGACCGTTCTTTCATCTCTTTTTGCGGCAAATATCGCTTTCTACCACTCGCGAACCAGCCAAGGAGATATTTAGACTCCCATCAAAGCTCCAGGCGCCCGTTGTCCCAAAAGTCTCGAAAGTCACCACTATTAGGACAGTCAGTCGAATTACGTTGAAGTGACGTTCGAATCGATACCAAGAAGGTGTTTCAACGAATTCTAACAAATAGAGAAGTGGCTGATGGATAATAACGGTTGATCGTCGACTTTTTGATACTTACGGAGCCCTCGCAGCCACTTTTGGACACCGAGAGGAACCCCACCTTTCGATTGCTGTGTGTGCATCATTAACGTTTCTTCGGGTACCCCTTCGGCGCGGTAATTCAAGAGGAATAATTACGGGGGAAGAGAAAAATACCTCTGTTGGCGCTCGAGATGGAAAAAAAAACAGACGAGGTGAAGGGTTGGGTAGGAGCCCACCAGTAGTTGTATCTGCAGTTACGTAGCCAGATACCTGAAGGAGGAGAAACTCGCGGAGGCACACTCATTCACATTTACACATATATACGTATATACCAGACATGGTGGATAACATTTACCAGCGTGTCATTGCGCTGTATGGCACCCGAGGGCTCGACAACGCAGAACTCTCAAGAACCACCTTGGCGATCTGCCCTCCGCTTCCACCCCCTTCCCTTTTGCATTTTTTCACTCCCTCCTATCTCTTTCTCCCTTTTGGTTGATTGTCCAAACTTTGCTTTCTCCTTTCCTCACGTATATACCCTGGGCGGTGGTTGCAATCGCCAGCCTATCCGCCTAAAAATACTATTACTGTCGTGATGCCTAATGTACGCGTGATTAAAGCTATCGCTGTTCTTGAACTTTACAGCCAGTCCGGCCTAGTGTGCGCACTGTGGGATAAGTGGACGCACACCGGGAATGTGAAAGCATTTTTAGAAATTGTAATTATAAATTCTCAAATGAAATTTGAATGATGCAGGTGACACGTAGAAATCTTCTAATAGACACCTAGAAATCTTCTGAATAGCTAACATTTATTTTTGAATAATCATGTATAAATCAATGCGAGACTAGATCCAAAGATAGTCAAAGATAAACGAGTCTTTGAAATCAACTATATCAATGAAACATCAACGATCAAGATTGCTCAAGACGATCGTTTCTTTCCAGACTGGAATACCATTCCATGACATTCCAGGCTGGAATCGTAATATTGCCAATCATTTCTAATTCATCTCTCAAGTTGTTCCTAGGAAAGAATTCCAGAACATTCCGGAAGTGAAGTTTGACAAAAAAATAAAAGAAAAAGGAGGAGTAGGTGATGACACGCATGACACGTTGATATTATACAATGACGTTTCGATGATTCATCTCCCAAAGATACATTATACGTTGGGTCCGAAATAAATTCGTGCGAGGTATGAGAAACGTTAATGTGGATCCGGCTCGCCTTTGGCTCTCGGGGCTCCCCGTGAGCTTGAATTTTCTAAGGTGCACCGAGAGTCACTCGAAGTTTATGTACCGTCGGTACGGGCCGGGTGTACATATGCAAAAGCGGTAGCACACGACGACACGACGGATGCAAACTTGAGCAGGAGCAGCGGCAGCGTCGGAGCTACCGTACTTACGTTGCAAAAGCCCTGGGTAGACAAATGAGCTGCGCGTTCTACATAGATCCTTTCGTGGAGATTGGATCGAGTTTCGTATGGCGTCGTGAGAGAAAAGAGTGGTATGAGAGCTGTCGTGCAATGTGGAGGCCCATGCAGCAGCAACAGAGTATACTTATTCTCTGGCTCGTTCACTCACTCATGTCCCTTTCTACGTGAGTCGTACACGTTTCATGGGAATGAGGCAGCAAAACCGAGCAACGAATGAGTACCGGGTCCTCTTCCCTCAGTGCTCTTGGAAAATCGGTTGCGTTGTACCGTTCGACGTACCGGATCAATAATTTGTAACTGTGAATATGTTTGCTCCCTCAACGAAGGAAATCTTGGTTTATGGGCGATTTAGCGTTGTCCCATCATTGAAAATCTACTGAAGACGAATCTCGAATCGAGTCTCGAAATGCTGGTGTTATGACATTAATGATACGCGATTTGAGCTCTCGATACCACGTAGATATATTTATATAACATATACGTTGGGCATGAAGAGGTAAGATCGGAAAATTTGCACGAAGGCCATCTCAGTTATATGTGCAGCTAAGAGATTACCTCGTGTAACTCGAAACCCAACGAACTATTCGAGCTCTCTTCTAGCAACGAGTTCTTCTATCTTTCCATCCCTCTTTTCCTTCTCTCGCTCCTCCTGTGCACTGGCATAAGTATTCCGTTATATTATCCTGTCTCCCTCAACTTCCCTCCTTCCTCTCTCGCTCTCTCTCTCTCTCTCTCTCTCTCTCTCTGTCTCTTTCTTCCTAGATACCTCCATTTCTCTTACATCTGCATCGACGAATGAAAAAAGGACGAAAGATACGAAAAGCAGGAAGAGAAGGAGGAATTACGTCAATGCTAGAAATCCAAGGGTACTCACAGACATCTCATACTACAGGCATTAGACCGAGTAGGTATACATAGGAATCATCAGAGCGATGTTGGAGTTTTGAACTCGAAGTTGCCGTTCATTTTAGCGATCCAGGTTTATTTGGCTACCCGTAAGAAATAAATCGACAGAAATAGTGGAAAAGAGGCGTTGCTGGAAAAATCATCAAAAGCCAGTTGCATAATAGTCCCCGAAGCGTGCTGAGCTCGAAAATGTCTTTTCCTTTGCTCGTGATCTCGTGATTGTTTTCCTCGTACACACTGAGAATACGGAGCATAAGAAAAAGAATCAACAAGCTGCCCTGCAGTACCATCCGCTAAAGAGAACCCCGAGAGAAATAAAGACCGAGAGTGAGATGGAATGCGACGAAGAGGATCTTGGAGAGGTGATGCGGATGCAAGAATAAGAGGGCACCGAGGAAAACGAAATAGAATGGAATGAGGAAGAGGGAGTATTCGGCCGGGTGAAAGATAGCGAGGACACTGGAGAGGGAGATAGAGAAAGTTTTCTCCATGTGGTGAACGACGCGAAGTAACGCGGAGGAGAATAAAAGACGTTCGTGAGAATGAGCGAGCGAGAAAACTCACGGAAGCGGAATATCTCGTGAAGCTTCGGATGTACTGGTACACAAAGAGTACTGGAGAACCCTGCACAATGGATACGTACGAATGTAAGGAATATATTACACATTGCACAAAAATTAGAGGTTATTACTAATCTCGAGTTACCCGTGAAAATCTTCGTAAACATTGATCGTACGATTTAAGATTCTTCGGTTTTTATTATTTATAAAAATAAAGCAAAAAATGTTACATTCAAACGGTGAAAAATTTATTATGTAGAAATTCGAATGTTTATACTTTCGAATAGTTACTTTTGAATATTCACACGACGTTGAAATTTACGTTGTTGGAAGGCAACGACATTTCTTTTATTCATACTTTGTTTCGGCAGTTCTATTTTGTATTAAAGACTTCTTTTTAAAATTAAGCTGGGAAACAATTGCAGTGATTTTCACAGATAAAGTTACGAAAAAAATTGGAGAAAATGGAAACTCCAATTATCGTTGCATTTCAACGATGAAAACTCTGACTCCATATCCTCTACCCTCTCGAACCAAGATTCCCGTGTTCAAGCCTACTCCAATTGAAATTTATTTAAAAAATGAGTAATTAACCATTAGCACTTAATTTATATTCATACTCCAGAGTCATCGCTAGTCCTAGCACTTTTCGAGCTTCGCCATGGCGCTGACATTCAAATTCTCTTCTTTAGTGTATATGCGTATACATGCGACTACAGAACGCAGATGTGGGATTTCCAATAGTGGAACGACAAAAAGGAGAGTAGATCTCAGATGTGAGAAAGCGAAGTGGAGGCTAGCTGGGGGATTGAGGAGGGAGCGCGAAAGGGTAGATACAAATACACTGTTTGTTTAGCGGAGACACGTTGGATGACGCGGTAGCGGGGGAGGACGCGAAGTAAGACAATTTCCGAGGTCCGTGTGTTCTCCTAACTGCTCGGCAAAGCTACCGGGGCAAAGCCATCAGCATCAGTAGCTAAGTCGGCGCAATGTGCGGGAGAAGATAAAAAAAAAAAAAAAATAAATTTAAAAAAAGTAAGAAAAAGACGTCATCCGTAAGGATAGCCAAAGAAGAAGCTGGCCAGGAGCATCAGGAGAGGAGAGGCTGCTCGAGTTCCTGGCTTGAATGCAAATGAGACAAGCCGCGACCAGTTAAGAATCGGTGCCACCAGAGAAGTCGCCCTGTGAGATCCATCCTCTTCGCCTTTACTTCTCGCTCGTTGGCTATACTCTCACGTGTATATAAATATAGATCTATTTGTGTTACGAAGTAAGACAGTCGTTCTTGTTCGCCATGCGAGCTACTTTTCTTCAGCATTCGTGCGGGCCCCCGCGACCACTACCGGGTATCGAGACATTTTTACGAAAACTAAGAGAACGGCGAGCAAACCGGGGGATTCATGGACATCCTTAGGATCTAACGAGAGAAGAAGAGGAGAAGGAAGAAGAAGAAGAAGAAACGCCGTTCGTTGAAGGTTCGATGCTGACCGCGCGGGAAGAGGCACCCGGAGAACAATGTCAAATTCCTCGCAAAATGTTTTCTTTATCCACCTCCGGCTTTTGCCTTGCGCCCGACGTTGCATCCCGTATCTATATTCTTTTTCCATGTCCCTTAACGTTCCGAGCGTTCTCTCCCCACCGAGAGGTGCACCGCTGTTGGATCTCACCGGTACCCACAATACGATCTCTTCGGCTCTATTGGATCTTCTATTATATCCAACGGAGCTTAAGCGCATCCAAACGACGAAACCGGAAACACTGCGTGGTGAAGAGATGCCCTTCGCTTCGCGGAAATTCCAGGTCGATTCCCTGCATATCCTACACTCCGTTGCACCCAAGCATGAGAAAACGTCTCCGGGAATGATTGACTCTCGATAACTATGAGTTTAGGATAACCCAATGTTTTCGTATTTTAAGGCACTCGCGCGTGAATTACGATCGGAGATCTCTACCATTGCGCACTCTGAATTCATTCATATTCTAGCAATAACCCGGCGCTTCCAATTATTGCACATCGAAGGCGTAACAACCGTGTGAAACAAAAGACTCATCATTCGTCACGTGGGAAAAAAATTACGTTGGCGAATGCGATAAGATTCAACGGAAATGATATTTTTTTTGTTCGGTTTTTTTCAAATTTTCTTCGGTAGATTCGAGATACGAAAATCGTGACTTCATAAAAATTGTTCGGACGATCTAAGAGAAGATTTGTCAAGCTTATTAACTCTAACGCAGCTTGGCAGAGTTTCGAAACTTTTCCTTCAAAAACTTAACCCAAACAAAGCAAAACGAGTTCGTTTTTTTTTTTCTTTTCGATATTTTCTTGTACAATCGATAAGCGAATGGGCGACTGGAAAACTATAGATACCGTAGTAAACCGTCTGCGCAAGATCCAGGAAGTGCCCTCACCAACGGTCGTGAGAAAGGTAGAAAGAGATGGAGATTTCGCCACGAAAATCACGTGTGTATCTACGGAAAGTGGGGGTTGAGGGGGTACCCCTCTCGCGTTTACGTTCTCTCACCTTTTTTCCCCTCCGTGTTTTCTCCATACACCCGCATATATACACCTCGCCTGGAACTTTATAGCTCATGAATGAAACATAGGTTTATTCACGACGCCGACGACGACAACGGAGACGACCTGGACGCGAGCCAGCACGCGCGTTCTCGTGTGATTCGAGTAGAAACCCGCAGTTGCGCTACCATATGCACTCGGAGAGTTTGTCGATAAAAAAAAAGCGTTGCCCCGAGAGTTAAGCGAAAAAAAGGTTGAAGGACTTTCTTCATTTGGATATTGGACTTTACAGTACCGCGACGAACTTAGGCCACGTGTGTAAAAATCACAAAAATCCTGAATCACATATCAAACACTGTGAGCGTTTGATACGTGACCCAGAATTTTCAAAAAAAAAGCTTTACTCGCCAAAAAAAAAAAAATTAACCCAGACAAACGTCTAGTAAACGGGGACAAATTGGAATGAAAATTCGATGAATTTCGTTCAATCTATTCCTCCAAAAAACTAATGTTTTTATTTTTGTTTAATCTAATTTGATACGAATTTCAAAAAATTAATATATCGATAAATGTAAATGAGTATTAAAAAAATTAAACAGATTCATACATATTATCAGACGTAGTCAAAAGTAATCCATGATTTTTCCATTAGATGGCTTTAGTTATCTGTATCTCGTGTGGTATAAGTCGGATCAGGTTGCACTAAACACCGTTAGAAAAATCAAATTTCGTACTGAACAAACTTTTTCGACAGTTTTGTGATTGGTTGACTCCAGAAAATAATGGATTTCTTTTTACTACACCTAATACTTCGTTTGAACGTATTTTTTGCAGCTTTTGCTTTCCCCTGTAGCTTACGATGATATAAAATAAAATAATGTAATATATTGTACAAACGGGCGGTTTAAAAACGTATAATGTAAGTATCTCGACCGGAGATCCGAGGTGATAATAATAATTTTTAAAAATGATCTTTTTTTTTTATCATTTCTTTATACCCCCGTTTACCAGTGCATTCATTTCTCGTCCGGACCTCGATCTCTTCGTTTTTCTTTCTCTTTTTTCTCTCCCCCCCTACCCCCCCCCCCCTCCCCCGCCGCTCGACTGCGTATCTCGTCTCGTTATTCATACGCACCCGTGGAATCGTCGTAATCGTTAATAAGACGAAAGAGATTCATTGTGCGACGGACGGTGGTTGGAAATACGTAGAAATCGTATGAGAGTTCGCGACCGCACTGGGCAAAGCGACCCGAAGCATGCGTCGTTTTGCACTCTATACTCGAGCACCCCCTGCCCGCAAAACCGAGAAAGAGAATCCCGACAACGAGTGTCGTAAATATGAGGCGAGGAAGCCAAAGGAGCAGCGAGCCCTCTCGGGTATTTAACCGGTTAATGGCCGGGTCAAATGGCAATAACGTAGCCGAATAATCGTAAAAAAGGAGGTTGCTGTGGTAGCCCTCCGACAATTCGGAACTCGAAATATCATTCGTACGTTTTTTTTTTTTTTTAGCAACAAATTCTATATCTCGTTGTTTGATCGACGATTCAATCGAAAAAAACGAAATTTTTCGTAAATTATTAAGAATTGTGCCAATAAGTCGCAAGTAAAAATCTATTCGTCCGAGTCGTTTTAAAATTGAGTGAAACGTACCTTAAAACTTTTTCTATCGGATACCTAAATATTTGTTTATTATGTGGATTATATCGTATAAGAAAATAATAAAAGTACACAACTTGTTTGTCGTTGTTAGATGGTCTTGAAAACGAATGATAATTCAATATTCGTATTTTTCGAGAATGCAAAAAGGTCATAAAATAGACTGGAAGAATTTCGGACGTTGAAGAAAAAAAATCTACGAAATTTGATACGAATTTGTATCAACTGTGTGTAAAATTCGAAGATTGTAAAAAAAAGGATACAATTTTTCGTTAATCGCGTTCAAAATCTCGACTTTGCCATCACAATAACCCCAATAGAAGAAAATATCTTTAAAAATCGATGTCTCTTTTGTGACCCGATATTACGCAGACCCGTTAAAACGATTGCATTGATTACATGGATACCCATGAAGGTTACGCGTATCATTCATTCGTACAGTGGCCCCGATCTTCGATTCCTTCAATCGACAATGGTCGAGCACATCCTGTCCTGGTACACTATTCCTAGTACGTTGGAAGCGATATATAACAGGTATACGTGCTGAATTATGTGGTTGCGGCTACCATAATTACCGATTCAATAAGCCTATGGTACTGATGGTAATAGGCGTACTGTGAAACTCTATGATTACGAAAGGAACGAAGGAATGATGAAGGAGGCTGGGGATGGGAAGAAGAAAAGGAAAGAGAGAGAGAGAGAGAGAGAGAGAGAGAGAAACACAAATAGGGAAGTTCCAAACCCATTTGCACGTCGCCGTTCCCTCCTCCGATGGTTGTTCGACCCTCACACCTATTATACTCGTCATAGTCAATTTGAAGATTAGATGCTGAGCATATTCAAAGAAAATTCATCGGGGAGAAGGTTATTGCTTGCTTTCAATTGAACTTCGATAGCGGGGGGGTGTTTGCGTATCGCGAAGAAAGAAAGACGAAGAGTGAATTAGAGTCGAAGACATTGGACACGGATCGGATGTGGAAAGGAGTAAAAACCGCAAGGTTATGGAACTCGGATGAGCTGAGTTTAACGTATTCTACGCCCTTAGCCGCGTGGGCAAAATTGGCGATGCTGATGAACCGATGAATCGATGCTTTTTCAAAAAAAAAATGTGAAGGTCATTCGTTTTGTCCTTGGTCGCTCTATGCTTTTGTTTCGAATTGGGTGAACGCGTGCAGTTCGTAGTGCACGAGGATGAGAAGAGAGTAAAAGGTGTAGGAAGCAGGGAATGAAAGGTAGAAGAGAAATGAGAAGAGGCGAGGGGGTGGGGGGCGGCTGAAGGGTAGCTCTATAATCATAATTTAGCCGTAATTACATTTATGACCCACTTTGCCCTCGTAAATTGTCCACGAGTAAAGAGAGGGAGGGCAAGAGAGCGAAAGCTGGAGAAGAGGGAAAAGGGCGGAGAGTTGGGCTCACCCGGTTGTTGTTATTACACACGTGTAGTATATCTCAGCTACGAGGAGGACGACGAGAGCGATCCTTCCTCACCTACCTTTTTTTTTTCTTTCTTTCTATATGCATCGTTA
The DNA here is from genome assembly GCA_030523105.1 of Ophioninae sp. A BG-2022a. Classification (NCBI taxonomy): domain Eukaryota; kingdom Metazoa; phylum Arthropoda; class Insecta; order Hymenoptera; family Ichneumonidae; species Ophioninae sp. A BG-2022a. Next base: position 10,016 of record JAPYZI010002361.1, on the reverse strand, counting down.
TTAAGAGCCTGATTGGTAAACGCAGCAGCGAGCATGCTTCCAACATCCGAGACTCGAGATCCGTGAAACGAGTACGGGAGGACCAAAGATGTATTTTTCGACCCTTCGCTTTCTCAGCTATTCGAGCGATCGGAAAATTGAGAGAGAAAGAGAAGGGTGTTTTATCGTACTTCCTTATTACGATAAGATCGTTGTTACCGAACGATCTTGCCGCCTTCCTGTCTAACTGTCAAATCGATAATCACTGAAAACGTCGAAAAAGAGTTTTCAAACGTTTGGTCTTAAAGTCTCATTAGTTGAAGCCTCGGTACGTCCGTATTCAAATGGCAATGGTGCTACGGAAACCAGTTATACATCGAAGACTATATCTTCTTCTCGTCCTGAAGAAGCGACAAGAGCTGTCACGAAGAACGATATCGGTTTCCTCTTACGCCGGAAATGCTACCTAGCGCCAATAGAAAGTCGTTGAAAAGTCGTAGTTAAATAAATACTAAAAATAAGATAAGAAGATCACTACTTTTATTTTTTTTTTTTCAGCCAGCACAGCCATCCAAGAACCAAGAAGCTAAAGAGAGTAAAGAGTTGCGTCAGCAGGGAGGAACACGGACGCATTCCTCCAGGCACCGATCATTCCCCATTGGCTGTGCGCCCGGAGAAGCGTCACACCGGTTGGCCACCTTAATAATACGGTACGAACTCTCCTCTCCCGGGTGGAGCGCTCAACAGGCAAAAGAAGGGCTACCAGACCCCCATCGTGTGCTCTCTATACGGATCCCCCCCAACCCTCTGCTCTCTTACTCTTCAGTACTTGATCCTTCGCAACACTTCCGCAGAAAGAGACAAGTTACGGGCATCTATCTGGTCATCGGACTTAACTCTTACGTAAGTTCATCCCATATCTTACGTTACTTCGAAACATTGACAAGTCACGACGCTTCTGACCCAAACGGAACACTTTTTTTACCCAATTTGTTCACACTTGTTCTGTAACGGTTCGCTGAAAACTTTCTAATATATCGAATGCTCGGGACCGATCGATTTGAGATTCGATTTTTGCTCGACCCTATGAAGAGCCTGACACTGTTTCTACCAAAAGCACTAAAATCAATAATTATTCCTGACCCGAGTAAATGAGATATCAAAATCTCCTCGTTAACTGTTTGAGATTATGAAATTTATAGATTACACCAGAATTCAACTGGCTATACATTTTCTCATCAACTGCACCAACTTTGTCGTCAAGCATCCCTCAGACAAGAAACGTACCAAAGAGGAAATACCTCTCGCTAAGATGACTAAGAAATTTGATATACCTTCTCACAATTACGAAACAATCAGTAAACGGAAAACATGATTTCATATCTGACACAATGATAAATTACGACCGAATGCCTTATTACGAAAAAAAAAAATGCTGTCAAATAATCGATAAACGATAATTATCGTTACTCGATAATAATCAAAATAGATTTATTATTATTATTATTATTATTTACAATAATCAAATTAGATTATTGGGATAAAAGCGAACAATAAAATTGATCGTTACATTGAAAACAATAATTACAAATAATAATAAGATAATTAGGTAAAAAAGAGCGAATCATACAACTGATTATTACACCAACGATAATAATAATATAATTGACATAAAAGTGAATAGATTGTTTTGATGTTACACCGTAACATTTCCTTGACAATTTGATCAAATAATTATCGAAAGCTCAGCTGGGAAAGTGTCCAACGATCCGAGGGTAACAACGACGTTTGTTCGCCTATTTTAAGAGGGTACATCTCAATCGTAACGGAAAAAAGAGGAACTGGTATTAATACGAAGAAACAAGCGAGAAGCGACAAAGAGAAAAGAGAGGGATGGTTAACGAAGGTGGGCCGGAAAGAGGTAGGCGGTTAGTGGTGAACCAGTCGAAGAGGAAAGAAATAAAAGTCTTACGAGGTTGATAATACGTTTGGAAACAATTACGGCGAGGCTGGGCCGGGTGTGTACTCGCTCTACCGGTCGATGAAGAAGGCCCCACCGTCAGAAATTATGAAAGCTCGTATATCGCAGGACAATCTTCCTCCTCTCAAAGAGCCGAGAGGAAAAGAGGCCTACGAACGAATCTTGAAGGGACAACGGATTCATAAGGTCGCTTTAACGGGTTGTCTATACGAAGAACCGATGCCCGATTTTTTTGTTTCATCGATCCGACCGCAAAACTATCTTACTTCTCTGGCTCCTGATCCGTTTCTCTTTCTTTATTCATATGTGTTTGGTGGCCAAGAAAGAGAGACGGAGAGAAACCTTTGGAAGATTGTACGACCGAGATTGCGCCAAGAGAAGCACCGCGAACTTCGAACGTCTTTCAGGCTCTCGGTACGTGACGAACAACTTCTTTGTAAAGTCGAATGAGAAGAGTTATCGGACCGGGTGAAGGTAACACAACTTTTGTATACGTACAGAGACAAACGCAGGTTGGGACCTCTGTGGTTGTTGCTTTCAATTCTTTCAGGGAATTCAAGCTTCCATTTTGTCCGATGGTATACGTGCGCTTTAGCCTCACCGTACATTATTGCATCGCCCATCCTCCGAAAGACTGGGATGGTAAAAGCCCTCCCGAATATCAATCGTCGATAGCAGCTTGCGGGAATTTATTTTCGATTTATTGATCCGACCAATTTTGGGGATGGTTAAGAATATATGAGACGGCGAACGAGTGGATCCTCCGGGAAAATTGAATTTCGACTTCTGTCGAGCTTGTAAAAAATTTTCTGGACTTTCTTGGGGTCCTAGTCCGGTAGCCTTGTATAAACATTCAGTGGCTCTACACTTTTCTATCGGGGGCCATTCGAGTTAATGTAACGAAGACTTTCAAGGGTGAAAATTATGCTGGCTCGAAAGAAACGATTTTTGATTAATAATATTTAGTGGACATTGGCCACTATTAAAATATCGAAAAACCTTGAAGGCTCTGGATCAATGATTGAAATACCACTATTAGGAGTGCCGGAATGACGTTTCGTTGTTCTTTTTTTGTCAAAGTAAACGCATTGGCTTCTTCGTTCAACGAAATAATTTTTTATTCATAGTATTATATGTCGTTTCCTATAACTATTCCACTTTTTTCGGGCAGCATGCTTATACCGGTCTATCTCTATAATACCTAAATCTCGTCCTATTACGACAACACCAATAGCGATCTTTCAAACAGCCCTTCCTGGAAGCTTATCCGATAAGAGCAATTAATTAATCATACGAAGCTTTCCTGCCAATATCAGTCTGCAATAAGCCCTGAAATGTTTTCATTTTTTGGAAGCTCGCGGTATCAATTGTTCGACCTGTCACTGAGCTGTCGATGACCGTCACTGATGGTCATCGGGAAACGAGATTCCACAAGGAAAATCTTACTGGAAAGTGAACGAAAAAAAAAAAGGAAAAAACTTCTAGGTGAAGTCCGGGAATACGAAAGAGCTTGCGGCGTCGATTGCGCGGCTGCGCCTGCGTGGTACCGCTCGGGCGACAAGAAGCTTCGGCGAAAATTGCCCGGGACGAATCCTATTACTATCATCGTTATTATCATTATTATAATGGCTTCGCATATAGCAGAATATGTTCTCGTGAGCGCTCGGACGATCTTGTGCCGAGAGTGAGAGACGTATCGTCTCCCCCCTCTCTCTCTCTCTTTCTCTTCCTCTCTTACACTTTCTTACTCAATCTTTTCCTCGTCTCGCTTGCCTTCTGCAGCCGCACTTTATACCGCGAGGGTTCGTTGGTAGATACGCGTGTTTCTCGCATCCTCTTCTTTTCCCTTCTCTCTCTCTCTTTCTCTTTCTCTCTCTCTGTTTCTCTCTTTTTCTTCCTCTTTCTCTCTCTTTCTCTCCACGATCCTCAACATTGAAGGTATGTGTATGGTTCATACCGCGAAGGCCGGGCCGGGCTCGGGCCGTCCAATAAAATCGGACGGCCGACAATTTTCGGTTACGCGTGATCTCATTAACCTGGCCGTCCGGCCGCCACTCCTCCACCTCCGTCCTCATCTCCTCCTTATTCACCTTATCGTCTTCCTTTTTCACCCTCGTCTCCTCTTCTCCGCGCATCTTCCGCCCTCGGCCTCAGTTGCGGCAAACCTCCGCTCATCTACCTCTTTCCCTCTCCCACTTTTCTCCTTATTCGCGACTCTTTCCTTCGACTGGGCCCTCCTCCGATCTTCAATCTTTCGATAGGTCCCGCTTCGTCACCTCGCATAGAAAATGTATCCGTTTGTACGGCCACCCCAACGGAGTAACGACGTAGATTACACGAATTTTAAGCTTCCTTCTTTGGTATCCAACGGAAATCCAGTTTTTTATTTATTTATTTCAAAACCGTGCAAACGCTCTTATGTATTTTTTAAATTGGAAATTGGAGACCTTGATTGATGACGAGATAGTCACATATTTGGTAATCATTAAAATAAATAAATAATGGAACAATATGTCGTCGAAACGTCGCGAGATGAAAACCCAGCTGTCGTTCCCCAAAAGAAAAAAGAACTCTGCAAAAATGTTTAAAACTGAAGACAAAAAGCGTCCCATGGCTATGGAATTAAGACTGAGTGATACTCCAGGACTGTCGGTATTGCAGAACAGGATCATTGATACCCATAGATTTCCTAAACGACTCTTCAGAATTAAACGAAATTTCACCAGGCAATGTCGAGTTGCCTAACGAACGTCTCTCATCACATCTCTCATCTCAAAACAAAATTAAAAAACTGCAGTTAAAATACAAAAAGAACAGTTTTTTTCCGCATTGATATATATATATATATATATATATATATATATATATATATATCTTTTTTAAATATATATATTAATGAGATCTAATTAATGTATATCAATTTATAAATTTAATTTAAGTTTAATTAATATATGGATTTTAGTTAACATTAATTAATTATATATATATATATATGCACTCGTAAAGGAGGACCAGTTTGCTCTATACTGAACCAACCAATACCAGGCAGGATTCCTGACTCGTTGCACATCCCCTCGTGATTAGGGTGCTCGACGAGCATGAACCATGTGCCCAGCTACTCGGGAGCGGTGGGGACATAATAATTTGGCAAAAGCAACAAGACACGCTTCCTCTCGATCTCGTCATGCGGCCGCTCTTGGCGCGGCATGCGTAGCCTCGTCGTCAAAATGGCGCCGAAGCAACGCACCCAACCGCATGACGGTGCAGTTATTAAAAAATGTACGCACACGGACATACGCGTTTACACGTGCAAACGTGTGTATATATATAGTAGCAATGCCCTCGGCTGAGCGTGGGATGGAATTTTTACGATGAAAAAACTTGCCTCTTTGTTTAACATTTTTTTGGAATGTTTTTTTTTTAATCATTTTTGGAAGGACAATATTTCACGAAGATGAGGAGGTTTCGTATTTTTTTATTCAAAATTTTCACAAAGATGAAGAAATTTGAAGATATTTATTTTTCGAGCTTTGGACAATTTATGGAAGTTCGGAAATTTGATGGGCTTGAAGTTTTCATCGTTCGAAAACAACGAATTTTTGTTCATTTGGTATTTTTACTATCAAAAATGTTTTTTTGCATGTTGAAAATATGAATTGCTGAGAAGCAAGGTAATATTTGTAGGAAATGTTTGGGTGAGATGACATAGGTCGTTCGAATGCAATTTTAGAAGTTAAAAAAAAGGTTGTTTTCCAATAGCCCTGGTTCCTAGTATCGATAATGTTGAATCGACACGTAGGATCGACGAGTGGACCTGTGAAACTCAACGAAAATTCTTGTTCCGACATTTATTCCCACACTTTCATAACGAAATCTTAAATCGTCAATTTCAATCCAAAAGCTTCAAACTATCGTCGGCAAAAAATCCTTAAGCTATATCCGCAGTGAAAATCGATAAATAAAAATAGAAGTATCGAAACAAAAAGTCATTAAAACGAAGCAGCCTCTCACCAGTCGATTCGGCTTTCGTCCACCGAAGCCCGAAGGAACATTTAACTTGTCGTTTCTTTTTTTAAATAAGTATATGACGAAATTCTCCCAACCGTGAGTTTTAATGCGAAAGAATAAAAAAGCATTATCTGCATGTAACGAAGTAAAAGGGAAAAATAACAAAAAGATTATTAAAAAAATAAATAAATAAATAAAAAGAAACCAAAAAAAAAGCTTGTAAAAACGACGAAAACGAAGGAGGACCCGGGCAAAGAAATTGGACACACAAGTGTGAGGAGTCCCCGGTAATACGGTACGACGGTGTGTACGGAAAAGGGTGGATGATGGTGGAGTGCCTCGACGGCGGTTTGCACGCGGGCGGCGCACCGGCGAACTTAGCCCAGGAGAGGATGCACGTCTCGCTCGATCCGGCAGCGTAAAGATGGTCGTGCGCGATAGTGTAGAGTTAATAACGGACGGCCGGATAGACGAGAAGGGAAAAGAGGAGGAGGAGGAGGAGGGCGGTGGCGGAGGAAGGAGGGGGAGGGGGCAGCGAACGAGACGAGGGAAGAGCAACGCGCCCGTACGTAAGGCTCTCTCCAGAAGCAGAAAAGCAGCGAGGGAGAAACGGGGAAGGGAATGAAGGAAGGCGGGAAGGAGGGGAGGGGGGAGATGGAAAGAGATGCTGCGAGGGCGAGACCGATCAAAACCACACGGACATTTTGCGCTCTGCCGTAACAACCGAGTGGAGGACGCGCCGTTCTTACAAGCATTACTACGCCTTTAACTTCGTTGGGCCGTATGATGAGATATACGAATATACACCCCATCGTTCACCGTATCGTCTACCGATTCCTCCCTTGTTTTCCTCGCGCCTTACTCGGACGCATCTCATCGCGAAAGAATCGCGCCGACAGCCGTATCCTTCCTATTGGGTTTGCTATACACATTCAGCGATACGACGCGAAGCTAATACAATCGTATATGCGAGCTCTCATTTCCATAACGGTACGATAACAGTGAAGAAGTTCGACAAAGTATTTCAGGTGGACAAGTGTACCGAGGACAATTATACATTACACGGCAAATAAAGACCGGAACGATATGTGAAGTACGTGCCACTTGGAACGGGAAACCAGTTCTAATACTCGCCGACTCGACGTAGACAGTGACTCTTGAGTCAAGAAAAAAAAAAAAAGAACTACGAATTAGGCTTGAAACTGTTATTTCTTCGTAAGCGAGTCTACGATTACGCAGCTATGATGCTTAATAAACAACCATTTACCGGGATGATTAATACCTTCGTGGTCTACTTCTCTTCACTGACTTCAACGGTCTCACATAGCGCTCGACACTGAGCTTCGTCCCGTTTCTTTCGGGTCTACGGAAACTTTGATAAATCGGTGAATTATGGATAAAAAATAAGGATGAAACGCAATGAAAAAACATTGATGGAGTCAAAAATGATTGGTCGAAGCTACTGAATGATCAAAGATTTTAATGATTTGTTGTTAAATATTATTTTTTTTTACACAGAAATGTGGAAAGTCACCTTTGAGTCACCATTTGAGCAAGTCCCGTACGTGTACCAACATTTATGAACGTATGTGACTCTAAATGGAGTTGAAGAACGGTACACCAACAACCCACTTAATTTTTTTACAGTACATAAATAAAAGATTCGTTACCATCGTAAACATAAAAGTACAAGTTGATCGTCCACTAAATACGAAGCGATCTTTACCCTCCAGTATCCCAAGAGAGACAGGGTCAACAAAAAAAAAGGTTAGAAAACTGTAAAAGCCAAGACTATAAAAACGGTCGGTGCATAAATCATAAATAGGTTGGGGAGCGTAGTTGTCTTTCGTGTCGATGGATCGATGCGAATACGGATATGTACGTGGACATGTTAAATTCCTGTGTAATACGTTGGAAAAGGAGACAAAGTGATAGATAAGTGGGTAAAACGAGAGAGAGAGAGAGAGAGAGAGAGAGAGAGAGAGAGAGAGAGAGAGAGAGAGCGAGGGCGAGGGGAGACTCCAGCGAGTCTCCAGCAGCATGTGGAAACTGGCTAGTGATACAAGGTGCAACGATCCGTTAACGGCACTCGGCAGAACAGAACTCGTTGGAGATATAGGCTCGTATATAGGGGCCCCTGGGTTGTCTATACACCCGTGGAGTGAGTAAGTGAGCTAGTACTCTTGGGTAGCTATCGGTACAGGAATACAATCGTATTTTTTCTTTCTCTTTCTTTCCGTCTCTCTCGGCACGTATCCGAGGACAACAGGTACCCGAACGCCTCGCGTACGTTGTCTACATTACAGATATCGCTAATACGTTATATAGTACTGTTGTTATGATAGTATGTAATGTGGAACGGAAGCCTCTACGTGTGGACCACGTGGTGGTGCATTCCCACGAGCCCACCTCTTACGTATAACCTCAGGAACACAACGCGCAACCAACCTACTCCCGTATAGGTGCGCTCTTTTGCGTTCTTATGCAACAATACCGGGGGCACTCCGACGCATGTGACCAAACAAAAAAAGAATAGAAAATTAAACAAACAAAAGAACGAAATAAAGAGACCGAAGTGTGCTCGTGCAAAACCCAGCATACCGAAAGACCCTCGCCCGCTCTTTCGATCGAATCAAATAATAATGGAATTAAATGGAACGTTGGAGCGTGGGTACAGTCACGGTGGTCGTCCTGGGAAGAGAAAACGAGAGTAGGGTTGCCGCACGCCGTCATCTTGGCAGGATCGTTCTGGCTGGCCTGACTATGGAAAGCCCCCCGTGACTTACGAGAGTTATACGAGTTTCTGGTGTTGAGTTGTCGGTATGCCGAAGACCGTACCACCTTCCTGGTAGACGCAATAAGAATCTAATAAAGAGTAAAAAAAAAAGGAGGGTTTATAGAGGGTGAAGGCGAGAGAGAAAGCCACAGGCCAGTTGGAAACACCTCGACGCAAGTACAGTAGTGGAGACTGAAAATCAAACGATACTGTAAACAGCCAGTACCACTGTTGTGTCTGATTATTATATTAGCCAATAAAACGTCGACTCGTACGTCACCCGCTTTCGTGTTTCTCGAACGGTGAAATATACTGAAATCGACATCGGGGGCCGGAGGTATCTGGTTGCAGCGTTGACTCGTTACGATTCAAGGTGATCGGGTCAATCCGGAGTGAGAACGGTGAACGACATTTTTCGCAGGACGATTCCATCAGTTCTTTTGCGATGACTACTTATAGACACGCGGATACGGGGGATGGGTCATTATCGCTTTTTCGTATGGCTTTCTTTTTTTATTTCCTATTTCTTGACTGGTTAGACGGTACGTGTCTCTCTAGTCGGTAACCCTAGTGGTGCCGTACAGGCGGCTGCTTCGACATCGGAACATTATCTTCGGACCGGTTCCATCAACATTCCGCATCCTTCCTTCCTTATCGATACTTCGATAATTTATTATACAATGTGTATTATAGCTCGGCGGCTCCGGAGAATCAACCACGTATGTGTCGTCGTCACAGGTGTATGTGTACGAGTCCCTGACTATCCAAGAGAAAGAGAGAGCCGGTAGCCGAATACGACCAACGGTCACCGCCAATCTCGGTCATAGTAATCATCGCGTTGCGCTATCCTCTTCCCCTTATCCACCTCTTTCTCTTTTCTCTCGCCTCTGTCCCGCTCTTTCTACACCTACGGTGTACACCTATATCTATGGGGGTCCCATAACGCTCACGGGACTATCTTTTACACAGTTCTCCTTCTCTTCTTCTCTCTCACTCCCTCTCGGACGCGCACCGGGGCAAAAAGAGAGAACTGGGAGATAGATCAAGGAGGGGGCGACCTCGGACCTCGCGTGATCGTAAATACTTGCGCGACGGTCCGAGCGGGCGAGAGCAAGCTCCTTTTTCGCTATTAAACCTAATGTCTCTTATCGTCAGATCTCAATCACCGCGTGTAACTTAGAACCAACGATTTGCGCCTTCGTTGCTTTTCTCTCTCTTTCTCAATACACACATATATAAATATATATATATATATATATATATATATATCAA
>JAPYZI010002360.1:0-24035 GCA_030523105.1 Ophioninae sp. A BG-2022a | reverse complement strand
AAATCCAATAAAATTTTGAATTTTTAATATTTTTTTTATTGGTCTATTTCGATGTAACTTTATCCCCTGAACACGAATATACCATTTATTTTCCCGAAACCCCAAAATTTCCATGAAAAAATTGTAAAAAAGGAGGCTGCGGCCCCCTCTTTACTCCCATACAAATTGCCATGCCTGATTTTAGCCCTTTGAGAATTATTTTTGCACAAACGCTGCAACGCATTACTCTCTATATCCAACCACGAGGCCAGACACATTTTTCAGGAAATCAGTCAATAAGTCAGCCAGGCCTTGTTTTTTTATACGTACACACACATAACGATTAATTGCTATTTATTTTTATCGAAGAATACTCAAATCCATTGATAATTTATCAATTGCTTCGTTTTCGTCATTACCAGATTTACTATTTCGGCGAGCCAACGCATTACTCCTATTGGATCCTGCTGAGTTCGGAGGGTGCGTCGAATACGCGAAAAGTGATAAAGTGTGCGACAGTCTCAGCCGTATCAGCGAGCGAAGCGTCCTGCTACACGAGCGTTGTTCTACCTCTGCGAAGAGGCGACAGGCTTCACATTCAGCAACAAGAACGCGACAGGTATTCCTGAAGAATTGCCTTTTTTGTTTGATCATGCACTTTGTTAATTAATTAAATATGGGACCGAAAATTCATATCGTTTCTCTTCGCAGACTGATAAATCTCCGGGAGGGTCACAGTTACGTCCAAATAATGCTGCTGTCAAGTGAATCGCCGCGACGACGAGGATCCTGAAGAATCCGTCGTTCAGTCTATTTCACGCACCGTACTTATGTCTTCCAATACCTGCTGCGCTCTCTTCGTTTCTCTTAAGGTTTTACGCGCATCTTTGGATTATCGAAAACACGGCTTTTTTTTGGGAATCACTTCTTTTCGAATGTACTAATGAAGCAGGAAAAATAAGTCCGGGGAATAGATTCTTTTTCTACCGGCCGCTGGACCGTCACTTTGTACATTTTTCCCAAAAGAAAAAGGGAACTACGAACCTACAGATACGTAGAACAAATCTTTCAAATTCCATCTCAATCTCTCTTCATTAGAATTTAAAAAAAGAACATTTTCAAAAAAGCCTTTTGTCGATCGTTCAAGAGCATCCAAGATGTTGATGTAGATATATACAGGATGATTCACAACTGCCGAGGTTCTCTTGATGCGCAAAATGTCCTTGCTATCAAAATGTTTCCGTGCGACAAAAATAGCCTTTGTTCATTAATTTTGTAATTGGATATCATCAGTCGTAATGAATTTCTGAAATTGTTGATACGGGAGATTTTCGTCGCGCTTGAAAAAACCATTTGCTAGCAGATCCAAAAGTCAGATCTCGCCAAACGTTACAAAAGAGTATTCAGTGACTGTGACAATGATTCTCTTTTGATTCGTCAATTATCCCGTTCTCTTTGACATTCGACTTTGTAAAACAACCATAGTGGTAAAAAAATGAATAGGAGACTTTGGAAAAAGCGATTATTATCAAAAATTGTCAGGACGTACTTCCGGTTGGAAAATTTCGAGTGTACATACGTTTTCTCATTAGCAGTTACCATAAAATCTCAAGCTCTTGCGAAAATCGTAATTGGAGAACGGCGTAGCTCTGATCCTTTTTTGTTTTTCGTCAGGTAACGTGGAATATACGTTGTTCGTATTCGCCAATATTCATTTCACGCCCGATAATACGCCATTGTGATTGTATACACTTGGACCAAGTCATCGACAAGATCGAAGCTCATTGTTTATGTATCATTCCTTTCTTTTTATACACGACTACAGTTTTTTAAACTGTCAACTTAGAAATAATAAGCAACAAAAAGACAGAAAGTGTTTCGACTCAATCGCGTTGGATGTATCGCAGTGCATTAAAATTTTGTGAAAGCGAATGAACGCGGAAATTTTGGTTGCACTCGAAACATCCGTCAATCCGTCGTCCCCAACGTTTACGTTGTCGTTATACTCGCGAAGAATACGACGCATTTTTTGTCGTTTGTTGAAAAATCTCAATTTCAATTACGAAAAGGCCAAAAACGGTATCGACGTTCGAGTCGAGTTTCACACGTGCTGGAGATTTTTTTTATTCGGGATGCGTGATCGCTCGATTGTCGTCAGCCAGAATGAGTTTTCTCCTTCCCATCCGTTGGGTGGGAAGTAAAAGTGGCAAACTTTCATAGGCGGAATTTCCACACGATCGACTTTCGAATAATCGACCGATTCGATTATCCGCGAGATATTTGATGATTTTCATGGTGATCCGCGAAACGATTCCGTTGAAACGATTAAGCCGACCGATCGGTTCTCTCGAATTCCTAGCCTTGGGTGGCGCACGGTCAGTCCCGCTCTCTCCCCAATAACTGTCAACTGCAGAATTCTCATTGAAACGTAAACGATGATTCCTCGCGAGGTCCTCCCGCGCCTAGTCGGTTCATACAATCAACAGTTATCGTTTCGTGTACCAATAATCGAAAGTACTGAAATTCCTTGAAAACAAACATTTCAAAGAAAAAAGGAATATAAAATGGCAGCTTTACGGACGTCGAGGGCGCTGATCGCGACTGCAATTACTAGGAGGATTACAGTCCAAGCTGGAACGATTACGCGGAAAAAGGACATTGAGGATTTTGAGAACTTTTAAATCGTTTATTCTTCCAACAACAAGTGTTGAGACGTACAGAGGATGGACGCGCTCCACCTTCGTAGTTCGGTCAACGCCTGAAAACCGTCGATGATCCTCCAACGACATTTTTTTGTTCTCGTTGCTCTCGTCGCTCGTGTCATCGTGGCGAGCACGAACGGACATGGCCGACACCAGTCATGTGGTCAAGCGGTAAGGTTCCCATTCAACGACTGATCACACGGCGCGGGGTCAGCCTAGAGCGGAAAATCGTACGATTTAAACAACTGCGTTTATCTCCGAATACGTTTCGTCGACGAATCAAATAAACGGGCAATAATACTTAGAAATTATCAACTAAGACGGGCGTTCAGGCCCCTTACGAAAAAAAAGTCAAAATTCACAAAAAAAAGAAGTCAAACAAGTATGACAAAGATAAAAATGATCGATATCGCTAGACGAAATGTACAGGGTGATTCGCGCCTCATCCTTAACACGATGAGTAAGGACGCAAATAAAATGATTTTATTTTTTTTATTGATTACGCGGTAAAATTGATTTTTTTTTCATTTGGAAATAAAATAAGTCGAATTTTTTTTTTCAAATCACTCGAAATCGCATTGAATGTTCATCAACGCTGTGTCTGTAAACCTGAATATTACGTGTCTGAACGGACGCAATGTCAATTACGAACGTTTGTCATTTATGTAAAAAAAAATGTATCAAAGAAAAAGAAATGCTTTCCGTAATTTCGTGATCGATACTTCACAATGAATATTTCGAGGAAATTGAAAACCATGCTTTTTGAAAAATTAAAGATTTTTAACGTGAAATAAACCATCAAACTGTACGTATTTGGATTTTACGGACCCTGATACTCGATTCTTCCCGAGGGACTTTGCCGTCTGCGAGAAAACTGGTTTCGAAAATTTGTGAGATTCCGTCGATAGTCTAAAATGTCTTTAAGGAATTGAAAAAACGTCACGACTCGGAATACCCAGGTTTACGGATGGAAAGTGTCGGAAAAACATTTATAGACAAAGCTTTACGGGATTGTTTGGACGACCTTACAAAAAAATGCATTGTTCAATTGAAAGTTTATCAAAACTGCAGTTCGAGTGCTTCAATGGTGTTTTCGATAGGAATATGAGCAGCTATATCCGTTTCGAATAAGTTGCCAAGGTTTTCGTTCCAAAACGTTTTAATGAGCAGCGGCAATACTCAGAGTATTTCTCAACATCGTTTTTAACCAAAACATCATTATACTGGGTTGAAAGTCGCAAAATAAGAATTGTAAAAAACGTTTTCACGATTGTTCGTAGATCGAATTTGCGAAATTTCTAGAATTAAGAAAATATATATAAATATTGATTTACATATAAATATAGATTTTCAATTTCTGGTGTTTTCCAAATGCACCAGTCACTCGTTGATACGTTTTCATTGGTTCGGCACGCGAAAAATTCGAAAAATATTTCAAAGTTTGATCGCATTGACGCACAGGACCCTCACAGTTGCTAATCACCCTGTACATTCGAATACAGAGTGGCCCATTCGCAGTGACCTTGGAGCTTCCAAAATATTGAAATTTTGAAGAAACCTCGGCGAAAAGCGGAACATTTACTTCGTCGTAAAACTGTTGTTCCCGAAATGTACTTTTTCACTATCCGCTTCATTACCCTCCGCAAACGATTGGTCACTCTCATCAGGCCACCCTGTGCATATATTTTTCTATTACGTAATCGTATTGCTACGATAATAAACCGCCGGCTCTCGTACCTCCACGATTTCTCATCTTCGAAAATTCGTCGAAAACTTAATTATCTGACGATTGTATTTTCTATTCTCATTGAATATTCGTTTTCTCTCGTTTCTTCATTGATTTGAGGAATCTTATGATCGATCGGTAAGCCTGACGCGTCAACTCGTTCGTTCGGTTTTTAATTTCTTAATATTTTTGTTCAGTCTCATGGCTGTTTATTTATTTGTCACAATTTTTCGTTCTCATCGTTTCTTCGTTGTTTTTTTTTCTTCAAGTCATGCATGCTCGACTGTCAAACAACCTACGAACCTACCGCCTACTCTTTTTTTTTCGTTTCATTCAAATTGATCGTTTTTTCAATCGATCGTTTTCTTTTGATCAATCTTAATATCCCACTCGTATTGCACACGTCGCATATTCTCCGTTCAGGCTAAAACAAAAATTTCACCCGCGACTTTGCGCTTTCTTTTTTTGCCTGCTTTTATTCGTTTATTCTTTTTTTTCATTGATGAATTTCTGATTGTCGTTTCTTTAATTTTTTGGTTTTTTTTTCGTCTACTACAAGTCTCCAGTTTTTGAAATGTTCGTGTGAAAATTGAAATAGAAATTTGATCCTAATTGTGTAGAGTATTACTCCTTCGTCAAAAATACGATCACAAAGAAAAAACGGATATATAACTTATTGATAGTTTTTTGATTTTTACTCACCTGAGCTTGGGCCGAGGTTCTACTCGAGCATTTGTCTCTATTCGTTTCTTTCGCTTTGTACTGTTTCGTTCGTTCTTTCTTTTCATTTCTGGTTTGTTTGTTTGAATATTTTTTTTTTTGGTTGTTTGTTTAATGCAACGCAAAAAAGTTTGTTTCGTGACTGGAAATTCACTTTCGTTCTTTCGTGTTTTTTTCGTTCTCTCTCTCTCTCTCTCACTTAAGGTCTCTCGAGGAGAGAGCCAGAGGGCACGTCGTCTCGTTTATCACGGCCGTTATTGGTTGCGCCAGTATCCTACGGCAGTTGCTGGTTTATCGTGTATTTTCTTTTTTTTGTTTTTCGTTTCTCTCCCTTTTGTTTGCACTCTCGAAAGGTCGAGGAATCAAAAGTTAGAAAATTAAAGAATTGAATAAAAAAAAAGATTTCGTTATTTTTCGTTTCGTGCATCGTCCTCTCTCTTATACGTTTTCTTTGTGTCCACTCGTCGCTTATACGCTCACGATATACGTACTCGATAAATAAATAAAATAAATAAATTTAAAAAGTGTCTGTGTTTCTTTTTCTTTTTTTTTCTTTCGTTCCTCAGAGGCCCTTTTTTCTTGTTGCTCTTTTTGTGATCTCGTCCTACACTTTTAATAATCGTTTAATTAGTCGCTAGTTGAAAAATAACGAAAAATAAAAAAAGAGAAAAAACAAAAGCAAAGAAAAAAAAAGAGTAGTGAACTGGGAATAATTATTTCGTACTTCGCTTCGCATCGGCTGGGTCCTTCGCTCTTGTCGCCTTAATCGATTTTTTATTCAGTATTTTCTTTTCTTCTCATTTATATATATGTGTATATATATATATATATATATGTATATACATACACACACACGTCAATGCTTTTATACAACCAAAGGGTAAAAAGACGCAAAATCGCTGCCGCTCTCGGCTCGAAACGCTCGAACGTTTTTTTTTTCCGTTTCTTTTCTTTTCTTCATTTTTTTACCACGAAGTATGTCGGTCATTTGTTTATGTGTGTACGTGCATTTGTGTGTACCTAAATTTGTAGTCTTGGACTCGTAAAAAAAAATACTTTTTTTTTTTTATCTAGTTCGTCTAACAGATTGCTCTCTATTTCTTTTTTCGTCTCATTATATTTTTGTTTTTCGAACATATTCAGCGCCAGAGTACTTTCCTAGAATGAATTTCGTTATTTCTTTGTTTTTTTTTTCTCGTATCGTGATACACGCGTACCCTAACACCATACTTCGTAAGTTTTGTCCATTCTTTTGTTGCAACTCGAATTTGATAGAACGTTCCATGACACGTCCATTGTGTTTTTCTTTTCTTTGTCTCGTTTGTTTTTTCCTTTGTGTGTTTCTCCTCGTATCTCCAATGTTTCCGTTTTACGCATCGAACGGAGTTGTTACAATGATAATGATAATAATAATTATGATAGTAATAATGATAATAGGATTTTTAATAAAATCCCGATATACCTACACGCCGGTAAAAAAAAAAAGTAAAATGGACACGTTACTGATCTGAATAAGCCGTGGCGTTATTCAATTACGGATTACAATGACAAATTATCGTTCTAGAATGAAATTGTACTATTTTTAAAAGTTCTCGTCGAGTCCTGCCACTCTATTTCGCTTTTCGTTATCATTTTTCTCTCTCTTTCTCTCTCTCTCTTCGCCAGGTGATAATACAACGCTGCCCAACTTAATCCTAGCATAAAACCGATTATAGCGAGACGCAAAAACGCTTTTTCGTTTTTTCCATTTTCTTTTTTTTTAATCTCGCCGTTTCATCTGTTCATAAAACTGACGAATTTATCGCTTTTCCTTCGCTCTCGTCGTTTCGTTATATCACGCAACAATGTAAAAAAAAAATGCGCCGGAGAACTCCATACGCATGACGAAATACCAACTTTCGCTTCTCAAGAAATAATATCTTTTTTTCTACAATTTTCAGACAAATTTTGGGAATTCCAGCTCTTCGAAAAACTCTTTGGTTCATCTTCGCAAAGGGGAAAACAAAAACGAAGCAAAGCTCGTGAATTTTGTCACGCAACTGAAATTTTTGTTAGCGTTTTTTCTTGTTTTTTTTTTGTAATTATTCAAACTCCGAAAAATGTTTATTTACACGCATATGTAGAATTATATAGTATAATTTCGTTTGCTTTTTTTCGTCAAAATAATTTATAGCGTCGCTCGGACCGGGCGTTTTCATAACCAGCACTGCCACTCGCGAACCATTGAAAGTCACCGTCGTTCGATCGCTCGGAAAGCTCGCAATTGTCTCTCAAAGAGTTTCGCCTTTCCACCGTTTATCCTAATTTTTAATATTTTTTTGTTTGTTTGCAATTCGCATCTATTGATACGGTAAAAGGTAAAAGAAAACAAAATAACATCCGAAGACCAATTTCCTCGTGTTTTTTTTTCTTTTCGTATGAATTTGTTTGTTTTCGATCTTCGCCGGTTTTCCGCGTTCTTCGTGGTCTCTTGATAATTACCGGTACTTGACAAATCTTCGCTTTTTGTTTTTTTCCTTTCAAGCGATTACTCGCACTACGGATATTGAAAAAGAAAAAAAGAAGGTGTTTCCCCTTCGTTTAATTCGGTCAGATGTATATTCTCCGCACTTTGTAAGATATCTCTGGCGTTAATGAGAACGAGTAATATACAGGTAAGAATGTAATGTGACGTTGATAAATTTCGCGTCCTAGTCCTCTACGCGCGAGGAGTCATTTCGTCCCGCAATTTTTCGACAGCGTTTCATTTGTTTGTTTGTTTTTTTTTGTCTTTTCGTTTCCCCACAATCACTCGGTTCTCTCGCTCTTGAATTCTCACTAGTTATCGTTGAGGTAGGTTAATCGGTAATATTATCTGACCTCGTCCTAACGGGCATGTTTGTTACGCCATAAATAAACTTTTCGCTTTTTTGTTTGCTTTTCTTTGCTTGTCTCTCTCTCTCTTTGCTCCCTTTCGTTTAGTAAAATTCGTTCTGAGGCGTCTGGTACTTACCGTAATCCTGCTTGCCATATCCACCGTCTTGACTCGGATAGTCTGGAAAGAGAATAGTTTTTGTTTGTGTTTTATCTTTCATTCGTTCAGCTTATTAACGATTGAATCGTCCAAGTTTGTATTTTTCTCGTTTTGGTTTTTACTCGAAACGAATTTTTTTTGTCAGCTTGGGCATTTTTGTATCGAATATATACAAAGAGCTTTCGTGTTTGACCTTTGATCTTATTCTATTATTTCTTGAACGTCGTCTCTTTCATAGCGAAGAAAGAAATGTAAATTCTGTTCGAAATGAAAAACATGCCACGTTTCAAGACAGACGAGTCGAGCGAATTAAGAAGAGATATATTGTCGTGACTAACCATAACCTTGTGTCGAATAGCCGCCCCTGCCCATCATTCCGGTGGCGTTACAGGACGGATCTTCGTAAGGATTAGCCGACGGGTAACCACCCCCGCCGCCGGTCGCTGCTACTGGCGCCGGAACTGTCTCCTGCTGATAACTCGCTGCACGATTCGACAATTACATTTTGTTTTAAATTACATCACCAATAAATAGAAAATCCAAAAATATTCACCGGAAATTCATTTTTTTCAAACAAACATAACAATTGAACTATTGCAATGAATATGAAAAAAGAAAAACAGAAAATGTCGATTTCGAAATGACAACAAAAAATTTGACATTGTCTAGTGAAATTCTGAAAAACCAGAAAATGGTGAGGGCTACCTCTTAACTATTTTACCGTACGTAATGATTTATCCTACGAGTAAAATTCTACATTTTCCTTGTAGTCTCGAAAACTCTAGCTGCTACATAAAAAGTATGAGTGAATTAGAAATCATCAACGCCGTATTAGTAAGAAGCAACTGAAAATCCTTACGCAACGGGAAAAACGATGATTTTCTTTATCAGTCCTCATGCTTTTCATTTTTTAGTAATCGTGGATATCAGAACTAACCTGGCGGTGGGGCTTTTCCATAACCGTAGGGATCACCCGCATTGAAGCCTCCCGCTGCTGGTACCGGTGGTGCGCTTCCGTATCTGTTGTCCGGTGGTACGGGTGCCGCGTAGCTCTGCAAAGCGAAATGCAACTTTTTAAATAGTCCATAATTCTCGATGCTTTCATTCCGGTTCAACAGTTCGCGCTGCGAATGTTTCCGATAAAAAAAAACATCGAATCTCAAGCTTAACTTTCAACAAACTACTAAATGAGAATCAGATTCCAGGGAAAAATTCGGCATCTTCGTAATCAGTCATTTGGCGTTTCAAACGTAATCGCACGATACATTTTTTATCGATTCGAATGCGTCGATTGGATTTGAACGATGTAAACGTCAATTGTTAAATTACCGCAGTTTGCGAGTAGTCCGGTGGCGCTTGATAGTTTTCGTATCCCTGATACGCCGTTTGTGGATATCCGCCCTGAGGTGGTCCCCCGTAGCCAGTGTTGCCACCCCCGTAACCGGGGCCGGTTCCAACCGGCGCGGGAGGGGGCGGTCCACCCCCGTATCCGTTTCCAGGACCACCGCCGTATCCTTGACTGCGACGGAGAAAAGAGAATGGAGAACAATAATACAAATTGTTTCTAGAATGGTTGCTAGCGTTCTTGATGGAAAATTGGTTACCTGGGCGGCTGAGCTCCACCGTAGCCGTTGGCAGGCTGTGGTGGTGGCGGATCGAAGCGCGGACGCTTGGGTGGTCCACCCGCACCCGGGGGACCCGCGTCGCGTTTCATCAAGCCCGCTCCTCTGCCACCGCCAGCTCCGCGACCGCCGCGATCCACGAAACCACCAGCACCTCTACTCATCGCTCCTCGCGGGGGTCCACCACCCCGTGGAAGTCCGCCACCTCGTGGAAATGCTCTGTAAGGTAACCAATTGTTCGTTTATTAAATTGGACGAAAATCGTTGAAGATGACGAGGAGAATTGTTCGAGCTATTGAATCGGTTTGTTTTCTTTTTTATTTGGATTAATCAAAATAGGAAAATTTACAATTTTTTAAAATCACGTGGTTGCAAGGTAGACATTTTTTAAAATCATTCTCAAAGTTTACTTCACTAAATACTTGATTTAATATTGTAATTCCCAGAATACGTAAAATGTTTAGGAATTTTTTAAATCCAATATTTTATAAAAAGGAAGGAACATGAATGTTTGAAAAAAAAAATGCTTGGACTCGTTTCGGATTTTTTATACGTGCTTGATGTTTGTTGACGATATTTAAAAGAAAGAAAATTCATTGTTGGTTATGCATTCAAAAGAATCAGACATCCAGCAAATTCTTTAGGTCTACAGTCCATCTACTCTAAGGACAGTGACCGATACTTTTTTCAATCATTGGATGAACACAGAATGTTCGCCCTCTTCGTTTGAACTTTAGTCATCTCAGGACAAGAAATAAACTAGAGGCAATTAGAGAATATCTCAAAACATTCACCTTGCACGACGAAGAAAAATTTTTTTTTCTCCAAAAATGCAACATCCTTACAAGCAGTTGTGAAAAAGCAGTTTCAATTTTAAAAAATGCCAATCTCACCCGACTCCTCGACCACGATCCATGCCGCCGCCGCGTCCACGAAATCCGCCTCCACGGCTATCACCCCGACCAAAGTCACCTCTTCCCCTACCACGAAAACCACCACCAGGAGCACCTCTGCTGCCGCCTCTCATGGGGCCGCCCATACCAGGTGGAGGTGGGCCTCCTGGGCCACCCAGTCCTGGCTCAGGTGGGCTGAAAATATCGCATTTAAGTAACATCGAATGCTTTCTTTTTTTGAATCAATGTTTCATTTGCTGTAAATGAAATATTCTTGAAATGAAAGTTTATTAAAAAATGAGTCAAGTAACGATATCATCTAAATAACCTCACGTCAATGAACATTCCATGTAATTAATATGAAATAATTTAATAGACCAGTGTCATGTGCAAATTCTTTGACATTGACTCGTCAAGAGTTTGTAAAAGCAATGTTTAAGTTTGTATGAAAAATGAAGAATTTTTTATAAACTTGGCGGCACCACATTGACTCAGTCGGGTATTGAATCTGAATGTTAATTCCCGCAGGCAAGATTAGGTTAAAGTTTACCCTGGAGGGAAGTGTCCGCCACGTCCGCCTCTGCCTGGTAGGCCTCCTCTGCCCCTCATTCCCGGAGGGCCTCCTCGCATTCCCATTCCTGGTCCACCACGACCACGCATCATTCCACCTCTGGGTGGGCCTCCCCTGATGAATACAATATAACACGGTTTGTTTGGTTCATCCGAAAAGTTGGTACGAACGAGCAAGATATTTCGACTGACCTTCCCCTGTCGCTAAAACCGCCGCGTCCTCTCATGGGTCCACCGGGTCCACCGCGTCCTCGAAATCCGCCTCGGGTTGGTGGCGGGCCGTCCATCGTCAAAAATTACTCGAGCAATCTGCTGCTGTTGCCGCTGCTGCGATAAAAATGCAAATTGCGGTCAGTAAGTGGCGCGTACGCGCGCACAATTTCTATGTAAACTAACGCGTGGGAGGTGAACGAAGAATTGCGCCGTGAGAATCGGCATTTCGATAAACGAGGTACGAGGAAAGAACGAGATACTGAAGGAAGGGTCGTTTAGGGGCTCGACAGCGAAAAGTCACCAAGTTTACGCAATAAATTCGATGTTTTACTCACTCTCGGAAACGACCAAGCGTAGAAACGCGCCAACAACGACGATGCCGGAGGGATGAGAGGAGGCGGATAGACGATACTGGTAGAGGGGGGAGTGGACGCCGGGAGACCGGAAAGAGGAGCATCGACCGTCGTCCCGGGACAAAATGGCGTTCGCTTTCGAAAACTTTCGCCTCGAGAGATCGATCGTGTAACAAAGGTCGATCGATCGGAAAGTCCGATCGATCGTTGCCCCGTGATATCGCTTGAATTGTTCTAATTATTGCTCGTTGTCCGCGTCGTCTAATATTCCCGAGGTAGTTCAAAGACCCGCACTTCCGATCTGCGCGCGCAACCGCTACGGCTTCGGCGTCACATAGCAGCAGTCTCCCGTGTATATTCGGTAGCGCATGCGCTCGGAGCAGTCACACGGTGGCGACCCGCGCATGAATCCAGAGCAGAGATGAGTCGCGCATGCGCTCGGAGCAGCTGTAAGGCGGCGAGTCGCACAAGCACCTTGAGCACCGATAAGGCGGCGAGTCGCGCATGCGCTCGCAGCGCGACAGCCGTAGTGGGAGAACGAAACAGCCGCACGCGAGCGAGTTCCCGAGTTCCGATCACGTGACAGAGCCTCGTCTCAGCGATTGGTTGACAGCTTCAAATTCGAACGCTGCAAATCCGTTGGCCAGAGGTGTATATACACCGAAAAAAAACAGCAGTTTCGACGGAGAGTCGCGCGTCGTGCGAACTTTGTGATTGAGCCGCGTCGCGCGTTAAGCTCAATTTTGGCTCTTTTTTCCTTTTCTTTCTCTCCGTCTCTCTCTCTCTCTGTGTCTTCGTCATTGTTCCTGCATTTTCTGCGACTACAAAAAGGCGCACGAAAGTGTAAAAAATAACGCGCGCGCGTGTACTCACCTTAAGCGATAGTGATCAAACGCGTGTACGATGTCGAAGGACGAGAAAGAAGTGGGCGTTATACCGGACGTTATTTACGATACAAAGTCCGGAAAAAGTTACATGAAGGGCCGCTTTTTCGGCAAGGTAAGAAACACCATAAGTCCCGCCCTCCCCATCTTTCCACGCACCTCCATTTTATATTCCCAACTTGCGGAAAATCCGTGTAAAGAAGTTTCGTAATTTAGCCTTGAACTTGGAAACCCTGCAAGCGCTACATCCGCCGTCTCCCACCCTCTGCCCTGGTGACTCTCATTCACCTGTTGCTCCTCACTACTTATTCTGCCTTTTCGCAGGGTGGCTTTGCAAAGTGCTACGAGATCAAGGAGACCAAATCTCATCATGTCTACGCCGGCAAAATCGTACCCAAGACTATCATCACCAAGAGCAACCACAGGGAGAAGATGACCCAAGAAATATCTATACATCAGAGCCTCAATCACAAAAACATCGTCGGCTTTCATGGCTTCTTCGACGACTCATATAATGTTTACATCATTCTGGAACTTTGTCGGAAAAGGGTAAAGAACTGATAGGCGAAATTGAAGTTTCTGTTGGAATGAAGAGTCTCTTTGGATATAGCAATGGAAATATGAATGGATGCTTGGATGCCCCTGTTTTAACATAATATTTTTTGTGTTCTTCATTGTAGCTATTTTACACCAAAGTGGTCCTAAAATATATTTTGGCATGTTCTATATAGTATAAACTATGCTAATTTACATTGAAACATGCTTATACAAACGTAACATGGATAAGACGATAACTAGATAATTGATCCTGAATCCATAATTATCAAAGTAGATTTTGCCACATTTTGCATTTACTTAGCTCAGTGATTCATGTTTAACCATGATGCATGTTTGGTGACCCAATCATCAGGTCAATGATGATATCCAATATTTGTTCTACAAAACTTCAATTCACTGAGCATGGATTAATGTAATTATAGAAAAATATAGTATTTATATCAGCCATAGTACTTTGATGAAAATTAGAGATATTGTGTTATAATTCTTTCTTTAATTTGCAATACTAACAAAATTTTGTACCCATATAGGGCACATCCTAGTGAATGTGCAGAGTTTCAGTATAAAAAAGATTAAGAATAAAATCTTTCTCAATGAGTAAAAGTGTATTAAAAAATTTTATTAAAAAAGCCCCGAACGTTTTTTTCAATTTCGGTCCCACAAATGTGGAAAAGAGAAGCGTTTTATACAGTGTATCTATGTGGATGATGCGACCCATATTGGATCATTTTGCACTTGCTTTGTAATTATACAGAATCATTCTCTCTGTTTCAGTCAATGATGGAGCTGCACAAAAGGCGGAAAGCCCTGACAGAATGTGAGACAAGGTACTTCATGAAGCAAATATTGGAAGGAGTTCATTACCTGCACAAGAATAGAATAATACACAGGGACTTGAAGCTCGGCAATCTCTTCCTGAACGATGAACTACAAGTGAAGATTGGAGACTTTGGACTAGCTACGAAATTGGAACATGATGGCGAGAGGAAGAAGTAAAGCCACTTATTCATTTACTTTCGTTAATTACCTAATTATCAGATCTTCGAATCGTCAGAAAAATCATCACTATTGTTTGGTAGAAAATTCACTATTTTTTTCCCTCTTTCCATTCTGCCTCGCATTCTCAGAAAAAAAAGCTCGTTCGAGTCAGAATCATCTTTTTGTAAATAAAATTACCGCACATCAATTAACTACGTAATTGACCCCAAAAAAAACGACGAAGTCAGAGCAAATTCTGACTTCGATACGTAGTTAAAAATATTAATTATTTTATCAAAGTATTCAATTTTATGACAATTTAATAAAAATAATCAACTAGCTACTTTTTATACAAATTAGAAAATTCCAACAGAAAAAATGATTCAAGTTTTACGTGAAACCATTGTTTCACATGGTTAAATTTTATTCGTCGATTATCCAAATTCAATTACTTCGTATCGTTTTTTTTTATCGGGGTTTGGGGGCCGTTGGCTCTCCTTGCATCGAGTTTTTCCATATACCAATGTTTCGTAATTATTATTCTCTCTTTTTTTTCCAGAACATTATGCGGCACGCCAAATTACATAGCTCCGGAGATTCTGATGAAAGTCGGGCACTCTTACGAGGTGGACGTGTGGAGCATCGGGTGTATAATGTATACGTTACTCGTGGGGAAACCGCCCTTCGAGACATCGAGCCTAAACGAAACGTATACGAGAATAAAACAGGTCAATTACAAGACGCCGACCCACATAAATAAGAACGCAATGACGATGATCGCCAGCATGCTCCAGGGCAATCCGGCGAAGAGGCCGAGCGTACTCAAACTCCTCAAAGATCCGTTTTTCACGAGCGGTAAATATCCAACGAGAATGTGTCGAAAAAAAAGAAACAATCGAAATTCAAATTTGTCTTTGTCGCGTTGAACCTTCATATTTTTTATTTTGTTTTCACCAGTTCTTTTTTTTTATCAAAGAACGTTTCGAATTTCCTTAAAGATTCGAGCCTAACTTTGTTTTTTGTGTTTACGATCGGAAAACAAAGGTTATCTACCGCTGAGCTTGCCGATTTCGTGTTTAACGATGGCACCTAGATTGGACACACTGGAGTTACACAACAATCAGAGGAAACCCCTCTCAGAGATGCAAATGGGAAGCGAAACGGATTTCGCGTTCAGGATACCGACGAGTCCGAGTCGCAAGGTGAAAGCCGATCCGTCAGCCCTCGACGTCACGACTTCAGTACGGGAAATAAAACAAATGTTGGTAACGTTGAAGCGTCAGTTGGCCGCCGTTCTGGCGACGAAACCGGCCCGAGCGAGCGCCTCATCGGCAGGTACGTCTTTTCGCGGTATTTCAAAGATCATTGAATTCCATCACGTATCTTAGATGATGCTTGGGTATCAACGATTGGTCGGAAATTGTTTACGATTTAGATAATATCTCGTGCGACATTGGTGAATTTAGTTGCCGGAAATTGTAGAAAGGCGTTCATCTCCGAACTGTTCTGTGTTCCGAAGGAGTGAAATGTTGGGGTATAACTGTGACTTCTGAGTTGTATGAAGGTTTCAAACGATAACGTGTGGTTCCGCGCATTCACTCCGCGAGAGTTCGGGTTTTTTAAACACTCTCAATAGTTGTGGCTCATTTTTATAAACAAAATATCCGTTCCGAAGTGCAGCACCGTGATATAAGATTGCTTAGGCTCGATAGGTCCTCCATCGTTGTGAAGTATCTATGAAATTTATCCAGCCTCCATTTTCCTCCTATCAATTATTTATTCCTACTCGATATAATTGAATATTCAAACGAAAAATGCTTGTGAACCATTCCAGTCGAGATGACGGATCCCTCATCGCAGCCGATCCTGTGGGTGAGCAAGTGGGTCGATTACTCAGACAAATACGGCTTCGGTTATCAGTTGTGCGACGACGGTGTTGGAGTAATGTACAACGACGGAACTCGGCTTATAATGCTCGCGAATCAGTACAATCTTCATTACATAAACCGCGACGGTACCGAGAGCTATTACACGACCAACAATTATCCACAGAACATCGAGAAAAAAATGAAACTTATGAACTTCTTCCTTCAATATATGAACGAGCATTTGATAAAGGCGGGCGGCTCGGTGATTATTAAATCGAGCGACGCAATGTCGCGAATTCCCTACATGTATCAGTGGTTCAGAACCCAATCAGCCGTCGTCATGCAACTCACTAATGGCTCGATACAGGTAAGATGCAAATCCGCAAGTTTTACGTCACAACTGAACCTTTTATCACCAATTAATATTAGTCAGGATATAATCATACTAAAATCAGTATTTTCGCATAGAAAAGAAAACCCGGAAGTGCGAGTATCCTCAAATTGTCAACGCCGAAAAAATGCCGGCAAATCGCGATATATTTTCGCGCTTTAATCTGGCCCCTCTTTTCTAGATCAATTTCTTGGATCACACGAAGATCATAATGTGTCCGCTCATGGCCGCCGTCACTTATATAGATCAAGACAAGAACTTCAGGACCTATCGATTCCAGACGATCCAAAAGGCGGGCTGCATAGCCGGCCTGGCCAAGAATCTCGAGTACGCTTACGAGAAGATCGGCATGATGATTTCGAATTTTCCGAGCGACTGGTAACTCTGGCCGACTGGGAAAAGGCCGCGAAGCGTGCAACGCGCACGGCCTGAACGCATGAGAGAGCCAGGAAGGGCCTTTTTATTGGTGACCGGCGCAATCACAGACGGAACGAAAGAGAGACGGAATCTTGTGACCCTTCCATCATTCTCAATTGTACAGGTGTACAAAAGTTATTTTAGAAATGGACTCTTTTTATATATATATATATATGTAATTCCGCTCTCGCCAATTTCTCGCGCTCTCGTCGAAAGCGCCAGCTGAGCTGATCGGGCATTAGGATTTCTTTTAAGCGTACTGAAAAAAGCAAAAAAAAAAAGATCGAGTAGCATTAGGAGAGCGTGCAGTATTGTTATCTTTCCATAACCCAAACGAATATAATTTCCGAGTGGTCGACAACGGGGCCTAATTGATATTTCGAAATGTCAGGTCTAAAGAAATTCGGGACTCTCTTTACACCTGTCGTCTTGTTATTCGCGTTAAACTGCGGTACACAAAAGACTCGTTACAATATTATAGAATTTATGTAAGTGTGAGTGTGTGCTTGTACGCGCGCGTTTGTGTGGATGTACGAATGTGCGTGTGAGATCAGGACTGCGCTTTGAACGGAAATTATGAGGAGACGAAAAAAACGAAGAATTACATTTTTAGCATACTTCTTTTATTTCGCGAATAGTAAATGATTTTTTAGGCGTAATTGATAAGAAGACGTGTGTGTGCGCGCGCGACTCTTAATAACAGTACATTAAGTAATGATTTGGGCCGAGTCTCCGAAGCACAGCTCCAAACGTATCATCGAAATATGCGAGTGTAAATAAGTAAGAGATACGATATTTTTCTGCGCTTATTTTTTTTCATACGATGAGACAATCTAGGGAGAACCGGAATTGCAAGGAGTATCTATCGTGTGACACCGCGGGCCTGTTGAGCAATTAATACGTAAGACGCTTTTTTTTTGTTTTTTGATACACCGTTACGGTTGATCGATGCGAATGTGCCGAATTTCAAGATCAATCGAATTTTTTAAACGAAAAAATCATTTTAAAGCGAAGACAATAAATTTGTTGAAACTGGAATAGGCGCGATTGGTAGATCTTTTGTTTCGAGTGGGATGATGAATCTGGTGATGTTCAAGAGTAACTCTCTCATGGAACGACGTTTCACAATTAACAGCCGGACGGGAATACGCGCGTGAAACTCTTGGAGGAGCCCTCACGTTGGGGCGCGTACGGACTGCTGGATTTGAAGGAACCGTCGAAATAGCTCAAGATCGCAAGTTCCGATCGAAAGATTACGAGGAAATTGTCGATGGTCTTTGAATGTGTACGAGCACCAGCGCGGACACATCGTTAACTTTGCTGGGCTGCGAATCAAGGTCAAACGTGGCTCAACTTTAGTACTTAGAAAGAGCGAGCCTATATTGCTCTTGACACTCAATTGCGGTGGCATCGAAGACAAATCCGTTGGAAAAACAGCCTAGCGTGCAGATGAAAAATTTCCGAAGTAACGGTACTTTAAAACTTACGAACTGCTGCCCATCGTCGCGATACGTCCCCCACCCCATGAAATCGTCATTTCGTGGTCAGCTGATTCCGCCAGGTGGCGCTACACGACCGCGCTCCACTCAAATATTCCCAGTACTTGTGACGGTCGCATAGTTGGTCTCCGAGGCTTCGCAACCTTTGATGTTTCCTAGCGATCGTATCTGGCTCGCGATCTGTTGGTCCACCCACTTGACGTGTCTTCACCCTCGAATCAACATTAAATACCCGAATTCGATAGAATCTGATAGTGGTGACGGTTTTCATAAATGCGCGGGAGTGTGAGAGTGGTCGCAATAAATCATCAAGATATTCGATAATTCAAGGGACAAACAAAATAAATTCTCGCGAAATTCCAACCGCTGCTCCTGCGTTGCACGATTGTCAAGGGCTACTCTTTTTTCCGATGAGTCCAGCGCAGAAGCGAGGAGTGTAAAAGCGTCCCGATAGTTACGCAGTGATACCCTCAACAGGTAAGATGGTGTTTATTGTTCATGTCTATTCATCTCTCTTTCCATCATATCCGAATGCCTAAATGTCTACACCAGACTCTGATGTTAAAATTATTTCGGTACTCTTACAAATTCGGAAACATTTTATTTCAAATACGCCAGATTTTCTTTTACGCCGGTATTCAAAAAAACAAGGATGACTTTCGTCGTCGGAGGCATCATTTAAAATATAATTAATAAATGGCCATGTTGATTTCAAATAACAGTAATAATAAGAGGACAAAAATCGTTGTGGTATTTTGATTTTTCCTTTTTTATTCCCGCGATTCATACTGGAGTTAATTACAAATTAGGGATATGGAAGATGTCGTAAGGACGCGGCATATCCGACAAACCGTGTGATTGTCGAGTCTATCCTAATGAAGTTGTTGCGTCATCGTCGCGTGTCACACGTTTCTCGCTTGTCAGTCTTCCGGAGTCTAGATGCTCCGCGATTTTTTATACGATGACGGACAGCAAGTTTCGGTTTTTTATCACGGAAAGCGTAACACAGCCCATCTACGCGGAGCCTGCCGTCGGTACTGGCGCGTTCAGTGGAAGAGAACTCGGCGTCTGCGCCGTCCGCCCACTCAGCCGCAGAATATCCGCGATCACTGTTTTATTGTAGTCCATAAAGTTTTTCTGAGATAACGCTCGCGCTGAACAAATCCGCGAGACGGACCGTTCCAACGCGACACTTAAGATCGCTTGACAATACGCGTCTTGAAGGTCGTCGAAAGAAGAAACAAAGTCGATACGATAGAATTTTTCCATAATCAGACTTAATCGAAAGTGCACGCGCGCTTGATTGTCTCGCGTGCTTGTAGCGACTAAAATACCCATGCGCAATAAGAGCATGAATCCCATGTTTATTATTACAACACAGCACTGCTACGCGAAGTTCGTCGCATTGTAAATTAGGCACAACCGCGAGCTGCATTGTCTTTTCCTGGAATTACGGAACAGCGAAAACAATAACGCAGCGTTATGTTGAGGCTCATGTTTCGCAATCGGAATCTTAGCTCAGTTCGATTGTATTGTCGTGGCTAGATCTACATTAAGCTGTTAGAAATATGAAATTAACCTATTTTTATTCGCTTGTAAGCGGAAGATCTACTTTCGCGCGCGCGCCTCGATGAGCCTCCTTTTCAAGACTGGCCGCCACCACACGTGAGGTGCGACGTCAGAGATGGGATCATAACCTTACTGATATTTGTTATTGTTGGCGCTCGCGCTGGATTCGAGAGAGCCACAGTACTATCGCAATAAGCATGTCGGTTCCATGCAACGACGTTTTGAGCCGAAAACATAACCTTGAACGTAAAAATGTCAGAAAACGTCAACCCGGCCAGCAATTGTACAGAAAGTGTACGAATATCTTTAGAAAAAAAAGATTTATCGATATATAATACAAATCGACGATGGTACAATGATTACCGCAATGGCCAGCAATTTTCATATAACGAAGGCAGCTGTAAATTATATGAAATGGGAAAACTATGCAATTCGCATTTTCAAAGAATTCAGGATCATCGCTGGAAGTGCAGTAGAAAAAAGAAAATCGACAAAAACTATAAACGACCATGTTTCTAGACGACATCGTTCGTGTACGGTTTACTCATGCTCATAATAGTAACTAAAGTCGTTCAATCGTTCCTGAAAAAGTTGTTATAGCCACCAAGCACCTTGACAATAAACAATAATCATCTGAAATTCCACAATGACCAAACCAGGTTGGTTGTTACGAGTAGTAGTATGTACCCCTTTACATTGAGACTCTCACCATATGATACTGCCGAATAATTCTGATGCTACGCCTTTTGAAGCAAACTTAATCTTTTGATACTGCATCTCCTTTCAAGAGGTTGGAAATCAAAATCTCATTATATTTTTCAGGAAGTTCCAAAGTTTTCTGTCTCACATAGTATATACCAATAAGCTCCCCTCCGGAAAGTCGAAATCTGTAACTGTAAGAACAAATCTGACGAATCACAGCTTTTCAAACAAACGCTTAGCAACATTCGCAGTTATAAGACATCTGGCAGTTTGATAACGATTATATCACAAGATAATAATTGAATATACTTTTTTCTTTTCATAGATTACGGAAGTACGTTGCAAGGATACAAGCAGATCGGCGGACGAGGTAACCGTAGGCAGTCGGTGAGCTTTGCTGATCAACATCGAGCCGAAGACCGTAGGAGAGAGAAAAAGAGAGATCAGTATTTTCTACAGAGGAGATTCTTTTCTTCTGTTAGAAAGTGATTGCACAGCTTCTGAACGTTAATCAATATTGATGAAGAGATTGAAAAGAAGGCTGGTTATTGCCGATACATGCAGAGATATTACCGAAAAGTGACATACAGTTCCATCAGTGCCTTATGCGAGAACCCTGAGCTATCACATTTGAAAAAGGAAGATACAATTGTTTTATACGTAATCCGATTATGGTTGAACGAGCAGCGATACGGAATAAAGGAACGATCCGCCGATGATTGCTTTCGCAAACAAGATTGCCCAATTTACGGAGACTTTTTTCTAGTTTATGTTCATATTCACATTGGAATTTTGATATTCGTGGCGTGGCCACAAAACGACGTAAGGCGTTCGATGCATCAAACATGGAACAACATAAGACAGGAACAAGACCCAATCCAAAGGAAAAAGCCGGGGTGCTGTCAGTGTTGACTTGGTGGTAAATTGTTTTTTTTTTGTTTTTTTCCACATTATCAACACATTACACGTGCACACGATTAGAGCTGCGGAGGAAAAAGTATGAGGGAATTAACTTTTGGCGCTTCAAACAATATTATTGGTTGTGAGCAAATAGAATAGTGTACGGTTTGTTTCGGGTCGGGTATGTAATGATATTGTTCGAAGGCACATGCGAGCTTTTTAATCTGTGCGGATGTAGGTGGTTGCGTATGAAACTGCCCACTGGGAATAATAAATAACGTTTTGTACACCACAATCCCCAAAGTGTACGGATACAGAACTTTCCACACATTATTGCTGCGATAACCATGACCATCGGCGTAATCGATCGTTTTTTTCTTTACTTTCTCAGGTGGACTCTGGGCATATTCAAGCTCGGATATAAGAAGGAAGTGGAAATTGAGGATCTCTACGATCCTCTCACGACCGATCGGTCGAACATACTCGCCGACAGATTGGACAAGTACGAGCAGTTTCAGGGATCGTGCAATCTCTTGAAATTTGGATACATCTGGGGCTAATAAACGGGTCGAACTTCGCGTTATCTATTTTCAGACAATGGCAAAAAGAGCTGGAAAATGCGAAAACTTCAAGGCGTCGACCGAGCCTCCTCAAAGCTATATTCCGCACCTTTCTTAAGGAATATTTTATACTCGCAGTCCTACAAATTCTCAACGAATTCATTATAAGGTATTATCATCAACTTTCGTCGTTTGGGTACTTTGTTAACCATTTCAAAAACAAATGGCGAGTCGATAAAAACGAGGAAAAGTATTCATCCTGCACAATTCATTGGTACGTTGGATGCGTGATTTTTTTAGATTTTATTCAACAATGAATTATTCAGGTTGGTATACATTGTCGAGATCTGTGTTGATCGTGCACCTTCCCGTGGCCCGCGTGATAACGACCCCTTGGCCCGATGGCTTCGACTAATCTAAGAAGACTTTCGTAAAGTAAAATGACTACCGCCGTTTTTCGCGAAAAAATGATATATTGGGAAATAAAAAGCGTAATTACATTAGAAATGTTCTTTTTTACGGCACGTTAATCTGACAATGATCAACGGTAAAACGAATACATTTTTGGAAAACTGTAGCAATACTTGATATGATACTTGATATCTCAAACTCTCTGTTCCTTTGGGAATCCGAGAGGAGAGCTAAAATGAACGAATGCAAAATTGGTTAGACATTTGTATTAACCCTTTGCACTCGGGCGGCGCCGATAGGGTGCCCGGCCAATTTTAAGTGTCAACTCGAACGGCGCCTATACGGCGCCCAGCCTATTTCAAGTGTGAACTCGAGCAAATGAAATTTTATTATTTGTATACACTTGTTTGTTTATAAATGTTTTTAAAGTACCTGTAAGATGTTTATCTAATTTGGCCGAAATTGTCTAGAGTTGCCAGTTCGCGCAAGCGAAAACTCCTCGAGTGCAAAGGATTAACTTTTTACACGTTTTTTTTTTAATCTCTGGTAGGCTGGGTACTCCGATTCTTCTTGGTGGGCTTCTTCGTTACTTCCGCAAGGACGACGAGCAGGATCGAATGAAAGGCTTTACGACAGCGCTACTCTACGCGTCCGGGATCTGCCTAGCTACTGCGATAAATACGATCTCGTTGAATCAGGCGTACTTCGGAGGCTTTCACATCGGCGGGCGTATCAGAATTGCTGTATGTTCGCTCGTCTTCCGAAAGGTATATCTTTAGTTTTATTCTTTCATTCCGTATATCACAATCGGCCCTGATAATAATATCCAATGAAATTCCTTGGATAAAATACATATCCATCGTGAATGAATATTATTCAATTTCTCGCGTATTTATTTTGCGAAGAGTCTGCGTCTGAGCACGACCGCGCTTGGTGAAACCGCACCGGGGAAAGTGGTAAATCTCCTGGCCAATGACGTCAACAGATTCGATTTGGTATCGATATTGATAAATCACATGTGGTCGGCGCCGCTTTCGGCTATCATAATCGGATATTTTTTGTGGACCGAAGTCGGTTATGCGGGAGTCATCGGAATCGCTGTGGTTTTCATCGTCGTACCGATTCAATGTGAGTTGACGTCATTTAAAAAGTATGAACGGTTTAGGATTGAGGTATCAGTGGATTATGAAAATCAAGGGACAGATCGATGGATTGGAAATGACCGTTTGCCGAGATAGCGAGATCCCTGAAAAGTAATTCCCTCGGTAACCTTCGGAGCGTGTGATGATTTCGGCCAAATGGCAACTGAATGGTTACTTTTTGCGACCTTGAGAAAAGTGAGGTCTGGTTGCTTTTTGAGTCTCAAAAACAAAACGAAAAATCACATTCTATCTGTAACCCGCCTTCTCACTCTCTCTTTTTGTTCCTCGCTGCAGCATACACCGGTAAACTGTCATCAAAGTTTCGCCTGCAAACGGCGATAAAGACGGACGAGCGAGTGAGACTG
>JAPYZI010002359.1:0-32243 GCA_030523105.1 Ophioninae sp. A BG-2022a | reverse complement strand
TGGACCATCGATTTTTGCAAATTTTTCCATACATACCCCTTTGCGTTTTTTTTAGCGATTTTTCAAGTGGACTTTCCGGGAAAACTATGAGAGATATCGTTACGAATCCAACGCCATTATTTAAGTTAGGCAAAAACCTTTTCAAAACCCTCTAAATGAATCCCCATAGCCTACGGGAAGGTCATCCTACGACCTTTTGAAATATCGTGATTTTTGAGATTCCGGAAAAGTGGCCTGGGAAGACGAAAAAAATTTTTTTTCCTCTTTTTAAGTATTAAAAGTATATATTTGACCGGAAATTTTCCGCTGATTACGAATATGCCTGAGTTTCTGCCGAAAGCGCAAAATTAGCCTGGGAAAATGGAAAAACCCTTTCTAGAATATCTTTTGTTACATTTGTCCCTAAAAATATAAAGTTCAATTCGAATTAAATAGTGAATCTGCCTTCAAGGTATAAAAATACATCGACATGGACCTGCGAAGTGACACTAAACGTCTAAATATAATAATTATTTCTTGTTTGTCGCTTACCAACACATTTGACGATGCATTTTCATTGAAAATGACTGGCCCTAATAAGAGCCGTTGTGGATCATGCTTCATAGCAGCCGTGGTCGATCATGCTTCATAGCAAGATTCAGCATGACGGAGATCTGCTTTTTTTTTTAGAGATTGCTACCTCCATCATACGCGTTGTAGCGCTTTTACTCGTCCCCCCAGCCTTCTCTGCAGGAGTGTC
The DNA here is from genome assembly GCA_030523105.1 of Ophioninae sp. A BG-2022a. Classification (NCBI taxonomy): domain Eukaryota; kingdom Metazoa; phylum Arthropoda; class Insecta; order Hymenoptera; family Ichneumonidae; species Ophioninae sp. A BG-2022a. The sequence continues at coordinate 31,504 of JAPYZI010002359.1, read as the reverse complement.
CGTACAGTGGGAGCACGACTCCGTCACACATACGTATCGTTCACTGACGCTCGCTCAACGGCTTCCTTTAAAAATTAATAATAATTCCGGGCTTCATCTGGGGACCATACATCCTCATATCAATCGACTCAGAATTTCACGCCCAATTTCCCACTCCACGGATAACGTTCCGTCGTGGGACACCCTGTATATGTATCTACACGTATAAAATATACATCCATAAACACACAGGGATCTGCGAATACAAAGATGAGAATGAAAAAGCACGTTTTAAAGAGCGCAATCTCTTCGACAGTAAGAACGAGAGTTTCAGAGTCTTTCCGCCCCTGGGGTCGAGACCTCCACCGAACTCTATCGGATTCTCATTACATATACACGTACGTACATACGTATATATATATATATATATAACAATTGTCCATCTTCGTTCGAATCATTGTCTTTTATAAGTATGACCTTTTTGGATGCTGCTCGATCCTCGCCCATTGAGGACGATGAGCTCAGGAGTATGTGTGTCTTCGTAGTTCGGGTCTATCGACCAGAAGGGCGTAATCGATTGGATGAGGCACGCTCGATGGGAGGCTGCGGTGGGTTACCAGCTCCAGGCTTCGCTAACGGTTGATATTTTGTGTACGCGATTTAATGCACGAAGAAGGAGAGGCGGAAAGAGAAAGGGAGGAACGAAGAGGGATAAAGGGTGAGAGTGAGCGCAAGGGAGAAGAAAAATGGTTCGAGGGCCACGAAGATCCGGTGATTGCCTTCTCAAGCGTGCCAATCGTGCCTCTTCAGCTCCTACAACGATGTTACACAGCCGTTCCATTTGAAGCAACGTTCCCAGACCTTTTCTACTTGCTTCTCTTCCCTCTCCCCGCCCCGCCACAAGAGCATCCCTCTTTATCATCCGTTCGCTTTACTCGCTCTATTTTGAAGAAACACTTCTTTTTTTACCCTCCCCCCCCCTCCCGCCCCACTTCCGCTTCCGGACTTTTGCGCTTTTTTACTCCACCTGGGATAGAAGAGCTTCGAGGCGCACACAGATAACGCGTGTACGCGTACCCCTTTATTGACGTTTATCTTTTCCTCTTTTCGTCGGAGTGAAAGGGTGAGAGGACTTTCTGTCTCTTCATCTCTCTCTTTCTTCCTCTCTGTCTCTCGTTCTCTCTCACTATATTTCTTTCTTCTTAGTTTTTTAGTTTTCTTTTGAGTTTTTTGTTATTATTTATTGTAAACCATGTTATCATACTTTTTATTATACGTACCGGAGCCGTACTCGTATCATATTTTTATTTTATATCGTTTCATGCTTTTCTAGTTATTTTAATTGTTATTGTCTATAATTATTTTTATAATTTTTATTCTCTACGATTATTTTTGCGAAAGTTATTATTATCGTCATATAGATATCTTTTAAGTTTTCTATTATTTTATTTTTATTTTGTTATGTTATTGTATTATTCATATTATTGCCCAAAAGTGTAACTGGGGCATAATAAATTTATCATCATCATCATCATCGTCGTCTCTTTTTTTCTCTTCCTCTCTTTTCCTCTATTTTGGCTTGAAAGCCCCAATATTGGCTCCCACATTCGACACGAAACTATTCACGTTAAGGAGAGTTACCTACAGTGAGACCTCGATTTATTACTACTCCGGGGGAATCCTGGCATAATATCGAGAGCATGCAGATACTGTTATCGATTCACCCTTTCAGCAGTTCGACTGAAGGGCCATTGAGTCTGGAAAATATCAGGATAATTGGCTACGATGTAAATGTGAAATAAAACGTTAAAATGTTTTTTTTTTATTGTCAAATGCAAACTGTGTACTCGTAATTTTATTTGTTTAATACAAATGTCAAGAAATAGAGAATATTAGAAGAAATGGAGAATATTAGATAATAACTTAGAGATTTTCGTAAATCTTTTTTTGTACGTCGAAAACGTTTTTTTTTTTTAACGAAAATTTTGGAAACGTCGAATGTATTGTAAAAAAATGAGAATTTTTTGCAATAAAATTGAGGTTTCACTGTAAAACGCAATGCTTCGTACTTACACTTTGAATCCTGTACGAGTGCACTGGCGTGTGCGCGATTCGTAATCCCACCGGAAATATACATCTCTGAGTTTGAAGTAAGACTTCGAGAAGAGAAAAGGAACTTTGGCACATTGACAATCATGTAAACACGGTTGAACGATCGAGCGTTGATACATTTTTATTCGTATCGACCTCAATAAACACATAATAGAAATTTAATAATCAAACAATAACACAATAACAGCAATTTTCATTAATTTCAGCTAAAGTTATGTAATTCGAGTTTCGGATAACCTTGAGGTTTTGATATTTTTTTGTTTGGGTTTGTTTGGATATTTTTATCCGAGAGACATTTTTCTTTCAAAGGTGATAAAATTCTCGTACGGTTTAGCAAGTGGAAAAAAATGATACCGCGAAACGAGCGTAACTTTTGTTCGTCATTGGAAACGCGAGTACGAGAGAATCTCGCACGAGTGCAGTGACACAGGAGATGCGAGTATACGTGGAAAAAAAAGAAAGAAAAATAGAAGCAAGAGAGAAAGAAAGAAAAAAAAAACGAAGAAAAATAGGCAAGAAGACACACATAAATCTCTGTGCTGTGCAGGTGTACTTGCACCTTTGGAGCTCGCTCAGAGTCTGCGTATTGCCACAGGCATTCCCTTTGGACTCGCAAAACGAGTGTGCCTTCTCCCCCTCCCCCTCCCTTCGTTTCTCAACCCTCACCTCCCGCCCCCTTAACATACAGATGGATATTCGTGTGTACGTGTAATATTGGACCGAGGTACTCGTCGAATGAAAGTGAAAACTTTGCTCTGCTCGGGGAGATATGACCTACTGCTGGCAAAGAATTTAGGTGGCTCGCAGGCAGTGTGGCGTACGTCGTCGTTTTCTTATTCTCCCGGTTCACTTTTCTACACTAGCACAAACGACCGCATCCCAGGACACGTATATCCCTCGTGTATCACTTTGCTCTGTTGAGCGAACAACCCGAGTCATTCAGGTCTCGACGATTATAAAGAGTACGAGACCGAATAATGAAACGCGTGTACGGTAACACGTACGTGATATACGTCTCTTTCTGTATTTTCCCTTTGATGCTCTCTTTCTATTTCCACCTCCCTCTCTCTCGCTCCCTCTTTTAATTAAATATTCCACTTTGTCGTCTTTGTTTTCTCGGTATACCTTCGTATTAAGTAATCATGTGTTTTTTTTTGTCGATATCCATTAATTAATAATTAATCACGTTTTTTTCTTTGATACCCATACGCCTGTCGTTATTATTTTCACGTATTATTTGTATTAGGAGTGGTTATGTTTTCATCAGTGTCATCCTTTTATTTATATATTATTTATTAATTACTCGTTCGTTTTTCCTATTCGTTTAATATCCGTACAACATTATTAGTACTTTTGTCGTAATAAGATTTTAATATCGATATAGCGACGATCCTTTTTTTAATTCTTAACAATTATTAATATTATCAAGCATTATTATTTTTTTTTTTTTAGTTGGCGTTTATATTATCAATATTATTTTTAATTGATAATAATGAAAACAAGAAATTGAAGTAAAATTATGATATTACTAATGTAATAATTAAAGTTAATTGTGATAATTAAGATTATACTAATATAATAATCAAAATTGATTGAATATAGATTACGTATTTTTGATATTAATAAAAGTTATTTAAAATACGATAAGAATGATCATCTGTTGAATTTCATATTGTTATAACAGTTATTGTTATTACGTTTGCGCTCTATTACGTTAAGATTTAATCGAGATTGAACAAAATGGAGTTTGTCTATCTCCCTCCCTCTTTCTCCTCCTCTCTCTCTCTCGTAATACAACAATCTCCACAAAGAAATACATAACGAGGTACGACGAACTTGGAGGCCCGACGACACGCAATATATATTCTCTTCTCTTCTTTCATCCTCTTACACATCGCGTGGGCGATCGTGAATTAAACAACTACAGGAGCACGACACATGAAAAAAAAAAAACATTGTTACAAAAACACCTCGAGGAGACTTCAGTTTCTAGTAGTTGAAGTTTGCGAATACGTCGTGGCGTTCTGTCGTGTAACACAATATTCCCGTTGTCGACCATGTGGTAATTGTGTCATGTTGGATTTGGATTTCTCGCCGAGTTTCCCCTCGACGAAAATACCTTTTTGGCGATCCCCCGGACTTGGGAAATTGCCCGAAACAAAGGAGCACAGAATTATCGTTGTCGTGATTTTATCTCGCCGAGCTATTATTTATTTTTTTTTGGCAAAATGCGAAAAATTTTCGACTGTGTTTTGTATTAATAGTGAGCTATTTTCGTAGTTCGCTCCGTTTCATCAGGAATTACTAATTATTTTGGAAATTAAAGTCTCAATTTTATAAAAACGAAAAAATAAAATTCTGATATTTTCTACCCATACGAATGTGTTTTTTTGTTTGATTTCTCTTGTACTTTTTTTTTTACTATTTGACGGCTTATAATATTGTTAAATGTTTTTCCAAATCTGGAAATTTTCCAAAAAATTTCGGCATGTTTTTTGAAACAACTGAAAAAAGAGGGAAAAAATAACCTAAAAAATGGTTGATCGTCGATTTGGAATAGGTCACTCATACGGGCAGAATCACCTCTCGCCATTTGCTATACGCCGACCAAGATCTAATCGGTTTTGTAAATTTGCCGGATATTTCGCAAACTTTTCTTTTGTTCGATGACGAAATGTTAAACCCGCCACGATCTCTTCGTACGGTTGCTTATGCCGCACCAATGATTAGTTAACGATGATGATGATGATGATGATGATGATGATGATGATGATGATGACGACTGTACAACAAAGATGAACATAATCCTCGTCATGGTCGATGAGAACAATTTGATATTTCCACGCTCTTTTCTCGTGCATGAAAATAAAGAGTACCAGTTCAGTATTTGCGGAATATGCATTGTTGTCCATTATTGGTGCAAATTTGGACCACCGTCAAATTTCGGGGCAGCTTTAACTCTATGAATATTCCATTTAACGTCCACCCCAAGATATTAATACAAATTATATTCGAGGGTTAAAAGGTATTGACCCAATTCAATAAAAAGAATTTTAAACAATTAAAAATCAACCTACAGAAAAACCAAATAAAAATTCATTTTTTTTTTTTCAACAATATTTTTTCCACTCTTTTCCAATCTAGTGTTACTAAAAATGCCCATTATTGGTGAAAGTTTGGAGCGTTGCCCGATTTCAGCGAAGTTTCAAGTCGACGAAATTTTTATTGAACGTCCATCGCCCAAAGTTAACGCGAATTGTATTTGTCGGTACGAAAAAAAAGACAAAAAAAAAGATTGACCCAATTAAATTAGAGAAAAAATCAGTCTCCTTTGAAAAAGATTTTTTTTTCGTTTTTTTTTCCCCCAATCGAGAGCGTTATTTCCTTTCGAGTGAGTACCTCGAATCGGCTGACGAAAAATTGACGCAAGTTCGAAATTGCATCGTCGAGGTCCAAAATTCGTACTGGCACGAGTGGCACTCCGGTTGGCACATTTTTTCTTTTTTTTTCGTTTTTTTTTTTCGTTCGCCCACACCTACGCATCGTTGGTGAATTTCGTGGAGTTTAGGTGGTGGAAATTGGTGAACGAGTGCACGCCGCGCGCAAACGCGGTTATACGAGTAGACACACGAATCGGGCTTTTGAAGGGTTCGCGGATTTTACGACGCGGACTTTTGACATATAATGGCGAGTGTTGTGGCATATGACGTGTATGTGTCTCCCGAGTTGCTCCACGTGCGGCGCATTGCTACGATGACGAGAGTGCAACGATAAATATCGATGGCGAAAGGCGACGGGAAAGGCTGGGAAAAGCTCGAACGATAAAAGCAACGTACGATTAAAATACGGTTAACGATAACCTGAGTACCGTGATAATTAATAATCCCGCGGTTTTATCTTAACGAGGATACCGTGACAGGCGTTCATAATCCGTTGCGGCGTATGATGGAGTCGTCCACGACCGACTTTATTATATAAATCTTTATTTGTTTATTTATTTATGGTTGATTTTATATAAATATATGTATTTGTATAAGTTTAAATTCTTATCATATTAATTATTCATTTATTATTTTGTTAATTTGTATGATTTTTCTATGCGTGTATTATTTAATCAACAATCACACATATTATTATGATTATAGCTGATTAATATTTTTGTAATATTGTAAATGATGATATTATAAGAAATCAATAAAAATAAATGCGCAATTATGTTCGTTTGTTCATTTATAATATTCGTCGTATTACTTGAAAATGTACTATGAGTTTATTGTTCACATTTATTGAATAAAAATGCTCTCCTGTATGAAAATGTTTATGAAATTAATAATTGAACATTAATTTTCGAACGACACGATCGAATGATTCAATAAACGCCGATGTTTCGTGTCGAAAAAAACTTTTATTCTAATGAAAGAAAACTTTACTTTTCCCTAGAAAAACCCCTTTAAAAAAAACCCTAGAAAAAACTACCATGAAAAAGAAAACGAACTACCGAACAAATTGCCCGCCAGTTCGAAGGCTTTCCGAATTTAAATATATTTCTCAGCTCGAAAATCTCGATTTATCTACATCGAAAACAAATGCAACTTGAATTGCAATAAAATGAAAAAAAAAAAAAAAAATACCAATGCGTCAATCACCTTTCCTGTCGTAACCCACGATGATTCTTTTCGCAAATTGATGCGTTTTGTTTCACAGTGATTTTCAAAGTATTTCATCGATTTTAAACGAAAATAATGACTTTCAAGGAAAACAATGGAGTTTAAATAATTTTCAAAGAAAATAACGACAATTTTATCCTAATCGAAGAATCAGCACCCGAAAATCCTCAGATCCGTTCTATCAACAATACCCCGTTTAAACAACAATAATAACACGACGCGATGAAACCGTTGACTCCAACTCGGTATTTCATGCCAAGAGTCGAAGCTGCGATGAATATGGATGGCTGATTTAACACGAAGCGTCCTGTGTACGTGTGAAATATTAGATGGTGAACACTAATCCTACATATATATATATATATAAGGAAACATATACTCACACGTATGAACGTTATGGCACCGATGATGCAAGAGAGCATATCTCGCGTTTGATGTTCCGACGGTCATACGTTAAGGTCATTTGCACGCTTGCTCACCCAAGACTGGAGTCTGCAAAATAATACTTGTCTGTGTACGTATACGTGTGTGTCTATCCGCGCCAGGAATTCCCCCAGAGATTTATAGGTATGAGGTTAGGGATGCACAGTGCAGGCGCCTCCTTATGTTCTTCTCATTCTCCTTTTTCCACTGATTCGAAGACCCCTTTTCCTGCATGTCTGGACATGAATTACGATTTTCGAACGAATCTTTTACATTTCTTCTCCCACCATTTTCTCAATCAGAATAACGTTCGAAAAACCCACACGTTCCTCCAAAAATATATAGTTATTTTTACGTATATTTACCGCAATAGAAATTTACATTATATTCTTCCATTTATTTCAGTATTTTTCATTTAGTATTTATTAATCTTTGGAATTTCCATCCAGTTTAAAATCCGATTCGTCGATCTCCTTTTTCAACCCAACAAATTTTCAAAGCTCCATCGTTTTTCGCTTCGGAGAGTGATCGTGAGAGAAGTTACGAAAATAAAAATAAACAAGGAATTTAACACGGTAGGAGATCGAGCAGGTGAGTCAGTAGATTAATAGGGCCTCGTTGTACGGATGATCACTCCATTGCTCTCGACTCTAAGTACTATATAAACATATACATTATCCTGGTGGCCTTTCTTTCGTATTATATTGGGTGGGCTCTATCCTAGATCGCATTTTCTCCTCTGCTTTTTCGCAATCCAAAATATTATAGATTTATAATAAAGAGAAAAAAAAACATTAGTATATACCAAACAAATACATTTTATTAAAATAATTTTAAAAAAAATACTCATTATATAGAATATTATAAAATTACAGTGAACATTATAAAAATGTATGTAATCATTTTTTACTCGTGTCTTAACGTGCAAATCGTTAATTAATAATCCCATTTAATTTACAACAACATCAATGCAAACAAAAATATAATATATAATAAATGACTATTAAAAGATCGTACAAATTTCATAAAAACATATACCTACAACATCTAAAATATTTTAAATATTTATTTATTAAATAATAATAATCAGTAACACGTAACTGAATTAAATTTACAACAAAATACGTAAGAAAATCAATACACAATAAATAAATATTTGTTTTCAACACAATTCTTCGAAATTACATCTAAACAGTTACAACATGTAGATCGATATTTATAGTAGTAACAAATTATTTAGAAAAATGTTATATTTCAAAGACAACAATTGTGCGGAAAACATTTCCAGTTGTCTCCATCGAAAAAAAAACATTATTTCAATTCTCTCTATACGTTTAATTGAACAATGAATACATAAGTCAGAATTTTGTTACAGCTTACAATAAACATTAACATTTTCGGAGAAATTCGTTTAATTTACTTGAAGTATTTTTTTCGTTTTACTCTTTTAATCGTAAAATAAAAACGCGAAGTACATTAAACGGATACGTAAAAGTATTAAAAGCCACGAGGCCCTTAAGCCTCAGGCTGTAAAGCCAGAAACGTTCGGACTTAAAAATAAACGAAGGCTTATGAGGAGTTGCGTGCGAACTGCCGAAGGGACTGTGAATGCGGCAACGATCGGAGTCGATACGCTTGTGCCAGATCTAGGTGTGCCCTCTTAATGTCACGGGTGGATGCTGCGCCTCAGTTCGGAGCATGAAATCCCAGAGTACACTCGATCTCCCGGAGTAGAGCATCCGAGAGAGGTCGATCCGACGATCAACCGCCCCCTCCTCCTCATTCGACTCCCATCAAAAGGCGAAAGATTCGTATTAAAGAGAGCCGGGTATTCGTTACAAACGATCTTCATATAGCCACGGTAAAGTGCCGCAATGAGTTCTCACAATCCATCGATTTTGCAAGAGACTCGTTCTTAAAACGTCCATTATTATTGTTATTCTTTTACACGTGCACACGAGAGTGCTTATGAGTTGTGTTCATCTTTTTCCTAATGCCACTGGTGGCTTACCAATCGAGTGACGAATTTTCTAAACTCGTTCTTTTAAACTTGCGTTACTTTTCGGAGAACAATTTCTCACGAATTTTTCATTTTGAAAATAAAGAATTACGCTGTTTTAAGTTAATATGTTGTTTTAAAAAATGTACCCCTTTTTAGATTTCCAGGAAGACAATATTTATTGAAAAAATAATAACGAGGAAATAACAATTGTTGCTCCCAAATACGTTTTTACGAAAGCGTTTTTCGAAAGAAACATTTTTATGAAGTTCGTGTGAATGATTTTTTGTAAAATATTTATCGATTTAATTGTTAACGATAAAAAGAAAATAAAACAAATGTGACCGATAAATGTCTACCGATCCGAAGGAAGCGAGGAGAAACAAAATACATTGAATACCTGAATTTTTTGCGATCTAGACGAAACGGGCGTCAGCGAGCTCGCGATGAAATATAGATGCAAATAAAAGTGGAAGTACGCATCCCTCATATTTGTATGAAATAACGGCACTCGTCTCGTAATATCACCGTCTGTATCCACATTTGCGAGGTATCCGGGTAAACTTGGATGCAAGAAGAGACTGCGCATATGTAAAGTGTCAAGGGAAACTTCAAGTTTCAAGGATCGCTTCGGATGTGCGGAACAGGAAAAGAGAGAGAAAGAGAGAGAGAGGAAAAAGAGAGAAACGGAGGAGAGAACGGAAGGGAGAAAGAAAGAGAAAGAGAGAGAGAGAGGGAGAAAAAAAGGAGAGGAAGAAAAAAAAAATTATTTTTCCCACTGGTACAATAACAAAAAAAAAGTTGGAAGATAGTAGCGACATCTCGTTTCGAGCAAGTCCATATATACCCTTACAATATCGCATGTTTTATTCCCACGATCAAGAGGCTCGACAACGTTGATAATACATTCGGTAATGGACTGTAGAGCGTTCCATCTGGAATGTGCGTTAAGGTGGTACGATCACGTACTTCATTGTTGGATGATAGCTTGCATTGTTTTTTTTTTAATTTTTTTTTATATGCCAAGAATGATGATCCCAGATGTACGAGTTGAAAAATTGAAGAGCATCGATAGGTCATTCCGGCTTGATAAATATGATGAGTAAAAAAGTATGGTAAATATTCAGAAATGTAACTAAAAAATCGATTGTCGAAATCGAAACGATTTTTTGGGTTTTCTTGGGTTTGTTTGGGTTCGTTCGTTTGGGTTTGCTTGTTTGGTTTCCCGCTTTTTAGCGAGAGTTGTATTTTCGAATATTTACCAGAAGTATTTGCACACCTCGCAAGTAAAGTTTGTTGCTCTTTTTCGATCTTTTAAAAAATAGTTTTGTAAACTGGTATGTTTAGGATAATTCATCCAACAGTTGTATCAGATAAAACATTTTATTTTCCTCGTAGGATAATTTAAAAAAAAAACGAGGTGGGCGGTAATACTTTTGTTGAAAACTGCGAATGCGGAGTTTTGGGAAAATAAATCGAATCTTAGCTACAACGAATCATACTTTTCGATCATTTGATTTTCTACCCAAATCGTATTTTTTCGATAATTTCAGTTTCGAAATAAGTCATATTCGATATCGGCGAAAAAAAAAAATCGAGCATAATTTTTCGATCAATTGGACGTTCGTAAGAACAAAAGAAAAATGTCAAATGTGAATTCTTCGTAGATTAAAAGACCCGTTCAATCTACTTTTCGCCTCGTTCGCTGATATGGGTCAATGACAAAAAAAAAGGAAGCGTTTCAGTGATCGTTGTACAATTAGTAACGAATAAATCTATGGGTCAATGAACGTTTTTCTGTTGGTTTTAATTAGCGATTATATCGGATTTTCGGATATCGAGTCGTTCATCACGTTCTTCTCGAACTAGACTGACAAGTGTTCCGGGTCCGCAAGTATCTTTTATATGATCGACACGAGTACGTACACACGAGTATACCTGTCCTCGTGCCAATATCAATTTACCTCATCAGCAACAGTAGCCACAGCGAGGTGTAATTATCTCGGGGTGATGAGTTACAGCCGAGGTTCGACTTTGACGTTGGTGAAGCTGCCGCCTCGCGCTACCGATCCCTTCTTTAAATACGGATCGCAGAGTTACCCGGGAAAAGTCAGAAAGTGCCCATCGTAGTTGGGTAATGCTGCCTCGTTAGACATCGACCCGACGTTTCCTCGATCTTCCCTGCTCGCTTCATCTCCATTGGATAATGTTAAATTGTTCTCCCTCTCTATCTCTCCCTCTTCATCTTCCAACCCCCATCTCACGAATTCACTCTGGATACGCGCGAGTACTTTTATCCCCGCAAATAAAGTTTCGGAGTGCGGTCTCTTATTGCACCTCGAAGAAGTGGAAAACCTCAAGGATGAACGAAAAATAAATAATAAATTGACTTTACTTCCGGTATCTCGTCTTATTCCCTATCTTTCTCTCTATCCTTTTGTGTCTATACAGGGTGACCGGAAATTCGACCTGTTCATTAAAAGGGATGATTCTGGAGATTGTTTGAAAAAAAGAAAAATACATTGACCCCTTCATGCTAAGCTTGAGAAATTCAGTCGTTACTGTGTTATAGTGGTTTTATGATTTATTTACAATTATTCAGGATTATCATTAAAAATAAATGATAACGATAACGTTTTTTTTTGTCGGAATATAAAATTCAAGCTTTTCCGAAAGCTGATGATTAATAAATTTTAAAATAACATTGCGTGATCAAAATTCTCGTAATTGAAAATAATCGATTGTGAGTGGTAGATTTTTTATTGCTGGAATTATACGAATTTCAGGTATGACTATTGTTATGTGATTTTTTGACAGCTTTAAGAAAAGTATCGATTATGCAGAATGAATTATTTTGTTTTTAATTATTTGTTTAACGAGGCAGGATTGAATATTCCTAAAAAAAATCAGAGGATCAAATGATCGAATAAATAATAAATAATAAATAAATAAAATAATATAAAACTCAATTCTGTAATTACTCTATTTTATGCCCTAGTTGATAGGACTTGATTTGTTTCGAATGACTTCTAAAATGACACCTTCCAAGAAATACGTCAAATTTCTTATCACCCTGTATATACATATGTATACATATGTTTGCGTGTGCAGATACCTTCGTAATTCAATCTTCTCCTTTATTATTCAACACTCGCACTATCTCGAGTTCCTAGTTTCAATTCATAAGACTCTCTGTATGTGCAAATATATCTTTGCCTTATGTATGATATTCGTGCATTTGCATTATGATGCGTTGGCAAGAAGATAAGAGGAAGCTTCATTCGTCCGCGAAGCGATCGCCCAGAACTATTCTTAGTCTGGGAAAACTTGGGTTTCATTTTCATTTTGTTGTTTTTTATTTTTTTTTCATTGAAAAGAATATGGAGAAAAAGGAGGGGATTTTAACGCACTATTGATACAATTCGTTTGAAAAATTTCTGTGAAAGATATTTATAAACAATGCATTTAATATTGTTTTAAAAATAAACAAATATCTTTCAGTATTACTATTGGAGTTATGAAAATAATTATTAATAATTATTATTATTGATAGGTATAGATAATAATATTTAATTCGGGTTATCATTGTTTAATACTGTGATGCGAATTAATGTACTTTGCGTATAACGTAATGGTTGTCGTACCAATTATGCTTATAATTATCGATAATTATAATTTTCGTAATTATAATGATTGAAAAAGTCAGTACTTCAAGAGTACGTTTAAATGTTGTCCCCTCCCCCTTTTTCCACCATTTCCACAATTTTGAAATGTTCAGCTGAACCTTCATCTCAAGTTTAAATTCCAATTCCGCGTCGCAGAAAAACTAAAAAAATATTCAATAAAAACTCATTTCAATAATTTCAAGCTCACGAAGCTACTACGATTTTACGAAAATGTTAGCTTTGATTCGTAAAAAAATTATTTTCCCACACGACTTATAACCTTTCGTAAAAATTGGCAATAGTGCAGGGTTCAATAACCCACTGGAATTTCCCGTTTTTGGAATGTTCAATTTTTCGATTTTCAATGAAATACTCATTCCAAATGAAAGTAAAAAAACGGAGTTGCAAAATTAAATGGTTTGGATTAAATAAATAGTTTTTTAGGTAGTTCCAAAAAAAAATGATCGTTCCTTCAGCGTGGATGACCCCGTACGAGCTTTGTTCAGCGAACTTGCACGTACATAAATGTCGTGTGGTATTTACCACGGAATGCTAAGTACCGCCAACCCGAATGGAGTGCACATACGCCAATTGATTGTTATCATTATATCGTGTCATTATTGTCGCCATCGGAGTTGATATTATGCAAACGCAAGTGAGAGCCCACCAACCGCTATCGTTCAACGTTATCTATTTTAACAACTGCACATATGACGTCACCATGTGTACGGTACTATGCGTGAGGAGAGTTGAGCGCGATGGTCCTCATTGTGATAGCGAGGATCGATGATGAAGTTCACGAAGTTTAAGGGGCGCCTTTCATTCGCGTCTCCCTTCCACGGCTCTATATTTCCTCATCCCCTTAAGTGGCCAAGTTCGCGTTTTCCCATTGGCAGAGAGGGAGGAAACTTTGATGACGAATGGGAAGGAACTTGAGAAACGAGATACGTGAATGCGACGGGTTGTTGATCTCTGGATGAGGATTTTCTTCCTCCCTATAGGGAAAAAGATGAAGGAAGTTCGCGATGCTCCGTACCTAAAGGGTGGAAATCCGGGTTGAATGTAATATTAATGTCGCGTGATATAGCAATGCTTAGCGTCATTTTGACGTTGGAGAGTTTTACTCTGTACCTACTTTGTAGAGTCGGATTATTATTGAAGATTCGGACGCAGTCGGGAATTTTTGTGATTGCTCAAGTTTGTTTGGGTCTTTTGGATTCGTGTGGGTTTGTTTGGATTTTCAGGATTTTTTTGTTATTATTTTGATTTGTTTGGGTTTGTTTGAGTTCGTTTAGATTATTTTGGATTTTTTGAGATTGTTTGGGTTTGTTTGAGTTTATTTGGGCAGGTTTCTAAATCCGTTAGGAAATGTGTGAAATATTGATTTGCCGGATTATATCTCGTAGATATGGAAGTTAAATACAAGCTTGTCAAATCTGTAATTGCGATGGAGACACCCTGTATATACGATGTTTGGACAGTTGCAGCGAATCTCCATCCCGGAATGAGTTACGCAGAGTCATCACTGTTGTATCAGATTCTCTCTGGCACGTTGAGATATCACACGATATCGAGCTCCTCGAGGAGTTGGATATTTCTTAGAGGCTGGCGTGCCGAGGTTGGGAGCCCGCCGCGCCTCTTGGCATCCGACTCGACAAGAATGTCCTTTGTGGGTGGATGCAACCATTGTGTGGGGATGCCCGTGCAGCATCCGTAATGCTCACGCACGCGAGCACCAATCGAGCCAATTGCCCTTCGCTCACTCATGCCTGACGATAAGTGGCTCTTTCTACTTTTTAATTTACTCACGATTCTTCGTCGTCCTTTTTATCTGCACGAGAGACTCCTTCGGTTCATTCGAAAAGGCTGAATCGTTTCGTCATTCAACGCTGCGAAAAGTCATCGTCCGAATTCAAAATTGCATGTTGAAAGATTTTTTATTTTTTGGATGAGCTTTATTAAAATTATTTTTCCAAAGCTCATAAAACTCTTCCTCGAATTTTAATTTTTTTGTGATAGGCAATGAACATCGAAAACTGAAAATTTCATTTTATTTCGATTTAATTCTGATTTAATGAAAATGTCCAAAATCATCAATTTCTTAATTTAAAAAAATATCAAAAAGATTTATTAATAAAAAAATAAATGTCCGTTATTTTTTTATTGGAAATCAAAATAGTCCCGTATATATTGAAAAAAAATTCTATTCAAACGCAGAAAAGGATGAATAATCCTTTTCTTATCTCCAGAGTTTAATTTGGCCAAAAAAAATAACATACAATTTTTCGTATAGTAAAATAATCTGCGGTTGGCACGTTTTCCGGTGCACGTAATTCGCTTTCGTTCCAGCAATGAATTTGTTCAACGGCAAACACGTAGCGACAATTATTTTATATACCGACGAAATTCTTGACTACCCAATGAAAACCCCTTACCAGAAACCTGTCATCACAAAGTGTTTCCCAAGCGAAAACTAGACGGTCCATTATCTCTGTGAAAATTCGTCCCTTTCCTCGATTCCGGTTCTCTGGTGCACTATGTACACATAGGCGAGCACACGCGCGCACCCTTTTATATGTAAGGACATATACATACGTATGTATACATACATATAATTACAGAAACATCCTGAATAAATTAGCTACAGTCGTTGAACAATAACTTTGAACGAAGAGTATGGGAGAACGATGGAAAGAGAGAGAAAGAGAGAGAGAGAGAGAGAGAAAGCGAGAAAGTCAGAACGGTAAAGGGTGAAAGGAGTTGGTGGGAGCTATACCCAGACCTCTGGCTGTGCAATTAGTCATTCTCGTTCTCGGCTACGCTTGAAAGAGCGAGAAGGAAGGTTTTCTGTTGGTGTTGCTACTGCGATATACTTCAAAAGTGTATATGTAAATAAACACGCGTACACACACACATAAGGACGTTACACGGACGCAAAGGGTGATCTGAAGTAGAAATCTCGCGTTCGATAGTAAACAATCAATAGGTATGATTATCTGTAAACGAAAAATAAAAAGCAAAAGCCGAGAAGAGTAGATTGAAAATGACAAATCGATCGTTATAAATTAAAATTATATACATATAGAAATATAGATTTAATTTCGTAATTGTAATTATCGTTTTGTGACTTTGTACGCACTATTCAGGGATGTTTTGTCTTGAGGGACAAAACATCCAAACAAACTCATTGGAAACAAAGAACCAGATGGAAAAAATGATCAGAAGGTTTGATAATCTGACCCCAATAAATCTAGGTTTTGTTAAGATTATTTTGAATCAGCCAGTAAGCGAAGGAATTCATTTTCAGCTGATCTGACGATTAATTAATTCGTTTTATAGCATACTGTAAACGGACGATTTTTTAAAATCATTACCTAATTAATATTTTTTAAACAGACAAAATATTTTTTTTTATCAATCTGCGGATGAACTTTTTTTCAATTACCCTCCAAATGAATCCGAAGATTCGGTCTGCACGTATTTATTTTTAGTCAGTCCGTAGATAAACGCTTTTTATTCAGTTTGTAGACGAAATAATTGTTTTTTGTCAGTCCGTCATTAGAAATTAATTTTTTTCGAGTAAAGGATAAATTTGGGCTAACCTTGCAGACTAATGGATAAATTTCAAACCAATGATTAAGAGAACGAGGTTTTTTTTTTCGGTCACGCTGTACACGAACGAATATTTTTTGCCTTAGAAATAAACAAATTTATTTTATGCAAACTTCCAAATGTACGATTTTTTTCGTTTTCTTTCGGGACCAAAAATAAATAACTTTTTAGTTATTCCGAACACGTACTTATTTATTTTGATTCAACCTGTAGATCAAGCTCAAGAGAACGCGTACGGGGATTAACTAGAGACTTCCGTGGAACGAAGAAAAGGAGGAAAAGTGATGAATAATAGAGGAATGTACTTTGTGAAATTAGAGACTTCTGTACATCAGTCTAGTTTCAGCTTTTCAACGCGAAACGAACCTTTTCGATAATTCCTCAAGGATCGTTATTCCCTTACCGCTGATACGAAAAATAAAGGAACGTCGTGAGAGAATAATTCAAACACGTAAGAGATAGGAGGATTCAATCGTATAGGAAATAGAGCCAAATTGAAGCTCAACGTTTCGGTCCTTCAAAGATCCAACTTTTAAGTGGTCTCGATCACGGATCACTCAAATAATTTATCGGATCGGAATTTTCACTATTGCAAGGATCGACAAACGACAAGCAACAAGTTACTTTCGTCACTGATACTCCGATCTTTTTCCTGCTCGCGAGGAAACGCTAGGCCATATTTATTTATTTAATATTTGAAGATTGCTGAATCAATTTTGAAAACGACCGAAAGATTAATCGATCAATTTTGAAAAATTGCCGAAACGCCTGAAGATTTCAGGAATAATAATTCTTGGTTAAAGAATGATACATTGTTTATTTTAGGCATTTTCGCTGCATAATTTAGCAGTTATAAGTTAATTAAAACAAAATAAAATTAATATAAGTAAAAAGTTAACGCTTCTGTGTGTTAATTTTCTACTGTCAATAATAATTGTAATAAAATTCGTCCAAATTTTGAAACAAATTTTTACCCACGGATCATCTCGTAAAACCTTAATGTGAGCAAAATATTTTGGTTACAGAATTATAATCTAAGCGAAATTTTATAATCTAAGCGAAATTCCCCAAAAAAAATGTTTTCCAATCGTATCTTTTTTGTTGTCTATTCTCATCACGTTTTTATAAGTTTTCTCAGTTCTTTCCAAAAGTTTATTGTATTTGTGAATGTACGAAGAATTTCGGTGACTTTTGTCGATCCTCGATGTTTATTATTTGCTGACCGACGACAATGTGACTCGGTAAACATATACCAATGACGTTCCTTAGGCCGTCCCTTTCGAAAGGTAAATAATGGTGAATGATGAATAACCCGGATGTACTACCGTTGTATTCCGTTTGTCAGGTGGCCTTGGCACCCTCGATACGAGCCTTCGGAATAATCAATGTCGGAAGGCCACTTGGCGATAGGTTACAAAGAAACGTAACACTCGATGTGAAAGTTGGATCCAAGAGGAAATTAGGATGAGAGCGTGAAGGATTTGAAAGGTACGTAGTCATTCCTGTCAATGAAAACGTTCGCGTAATCGTTTAAACGAGCAAACGAAGTTTCATGTTTCGAAAGTATCACTCGTGATTTTGCGTGAAGGTTTGTGCATTATCGTTGACCTTCCTCTCTCCCTCTCTTTCTCTTTCTCTTCAGTCTATCTGCCAACGGTACAAGAGTCTCAAATGCACGTCTGCTCATGGCCAAGTACTTCTATTATTCCTTCGGAATCGTCTTTGGATTCCCGAAGGTTGTTGAATTCGCGACAATCTCTTGGGCAATTGGCACATTGTCGAGGATGCCTTTTCGTTTGCGATCCTCTTCAACCTACGTCCACATTGAACGATCAATTCTTCAAGGACTTCCAGGGGCCACAAAAGGCTCCATCAATTTAGCCACCAAGACACGATCCGCGAAATCTCAAATGTCCGTTGCAACGTTACAACGACGTTAGGACCTTCAGAATTTGTTTACCAAACAACCGGTACGAACAATGGTGAATACATCATTTTTCTTAGACCTCGACGTCATGCGTAGTCGAGGAATCCAATTGTTTTCAATGACATTTGCTTCTTCGATGAAGGAACGCTCCTTTGATTTATGTTCCCGAGTTTCGAGCTAAGAATAGATCGAACCTCTCGAGCTCCTTTTTCGTTTGTGTCGAAGTGTACCATTCGAGAAAGGATCGCGTTCAGTGGTTAAGTGGTGAAGGGAAGTTCACTGATGAAGACCAGTTTTTTTTAGCTCATTTTTTACAGCCTCGATCGCGCCGCTTTCAACGTTCATTGATGAAAGTCTAGCTGGTCCAGATTGGCGTTTTCCATTGATGACGAAATTAGGTTTCGTGGAAAAAAGCGAGTAAGCCCCAACTGGGCTTTCAGCAATGAATCTTCAATGGCACAAAATCGTGGATATAAAAAACGAGCTTGAAAAAACTACCGTTCCATCAATATAACAAACTTGTTCTTCATCACTATGGAAAATTTGGAGTCCTGTAAAAGGAAAATCGTTTAACTAGTATTTAACGTGTACCGCATTTAAATTACTACATTTTTTTTTCCATTCGGTGTCTCTCACATTCCTATTTTTTACCATTTATCTTTTCATCAACGTCCAATGTTCTTCAGCTCTTCAGCTTCTGACCAGCTACGTTTGGTCGCGTGTCCTCCTACGCATTCTCCTGGAAATCGGTCTCCAGAAAAGTGTTTTTTTTTAAATTTGAATCAAATAATTCAATACTTAATTAATCTCCCATTATTAATCGCTAAGTAATATAATAATTAATTAATCAAATCAATCTTCCAGTTTTGCTTTTTGCAATAATAAATATTTTGATCATCGATAGCTTCAAGTAGTCTTCAAGCTATATTGTACGCCCAAAGATATCAATGAATCAACGAAAAATGATCAAAATTGCCTTAAGTCCCTTTGCGTTTTAAAATTACCCTAGAATAACCAAAAACCGGAAATTTCAGGTGAAAATTACGTGGGTCGATCTTGCGCGTTCCGCCTTCGTTATACGACAAAGCGAGAGTGCTTCATCCTTTGAAACTCCGGCAACCGCGGGCGTACAAGGACTATTCGTCCTTTCTCCTTGGGCCTTGGCTACGTCGGGCTGTTAAACTATCAAGGAGGCTCTCTTGCATACCAGACCACGGATCAGAGATAGACCTAACGAAGTGTAAGTTCCTAGTTTGGGTTTTAACCGCAAGCAACGTCCCTTTGTGAAATGACGAGACCAGGATTCAACCCGAAGAACATGTCCTTCTCGTTTCACCGCCACGTCTTTATCCACGTTATTCAGGAATTCCGTTCCCTCCAAGACTTTCCACCAACTATTCTAACAGTTTCCACCCAAATTGAGCTTGAAACATTTCAAAAAACGAGGATACGCGAAGTCAAAGAATTATATTGCGCTTTGTTTCTCTTCCGTTCGTTTTTATATTGTGATCGATCTTTTGAAGGACATTTTTCACAATACTATTAAAATATTGTTCAAAATACGTTTAAAATGCCACCCAATTGTGATTTAGTCTGCCGCTAAAAGGATATTCAACATGTCCTTCAGAATCCTTTCGAATTTTCTTTTCATTGAGTCATCAATATGCCCTCCAGAACAATTCCAAAATGTCCACCAACAGGCGACCAAAATTCCTTCCGAAATGCATTTATGATATCTTTCGAAAAGCCACGGAAATGTCGTTTCCAATCATTATTAGAAATGCCCTTCAAATCCTCAAAATATCGAAAATATCTTCCGGAACGTATTTAAAATCCGCCATCAAAATTCCATCAAAGCGTTATCGAAACAATCACACGTCTGTCATCAAAAATTTGATTTCAGCGCTCTTGTCAGCTGAAAAATTCTAACAGCATTACGAAAAATTTCCAAACACTAGCCTTTTCCAAAAATTGTGAAAACACGACTGTCCACCCAAAAATATTCACATTCCCATTGACATTCGAAAATTTTGATCTTCCACAAAGAACGTTTCCACGAAAAATCAAAATCTAATTTATTCCCACTGATTTCTTTGATTTCCCGTAGCCAAAGATAAAAATCCAGCAATCTCTTTTCTTGGTCTCGTGATCGCGGTAGCTCGAGCTGGCACTCGCAGCCTAATCATTGAATCCCATCGATAAATTATTTTTCTTCGATCGACTATGATACTTAGCGCCATGAAAAATATGAGAAAAATGTTGCAACGAAACCCCAACGACTCTCGCTTGTCACGAACCCCATAATTTATTCAGCCTCCTCTCTCCTCTCTCCTTCTGGACACGCGTTGAATACTCTCGCCGTATTTAACCCGGGAAAGAAACTGGAAGCTTTTCAGACCCATTTATCCAGTAAATCAAACCTCTGATCGATTGCTCTTCGTGTTGTTCCATTATTTTTTTAGCGCCTTATTTTTATTTCTTTTTTTTTTCGTTTCCGCAATTATCCCCTGGAGGTGAGCAATTTTCTCGTCAGAGGTGTCGGGATGACTTTAATGGTATTCGTTTGCCATTGATAATCGCGCTATAACTTAGGGATAATCGCTCGGTCTCGAACTACCAGCGTCGTGCTTTACGCGCGATGCATTAGCCGGATTATTATGAGAGATCCGAGATAATATCACGGGCATTCGTATCTGAAGATGTAATTAGGCTGAGAATATTTCGATTGAGTTATATCGACGTAGTGATGGCTATGAGCCCAATTGGCTCTTGCGAACAAGTTTTTCAATATTGTTTAGGCTTAATTGTTGAAGACTATTTCTATTTCCTTCGTTTTTTAAAACCCTCAAAAAAAGAAACATACCGATCTAACAATTGTCATCGCACACACGTTTATTTACAAAAAATGCAAATGTGAAAAAAAAGTTTTTCAATGTTTTTTATGGTTGGTTGTTGAAGGCAGGTCAATGTCTTTTCTATTTTCTTCGTTTTTGAAAAGCCTTAAAAGACACACGGCTATCTAACAATTGTCAACGCGCACACGTTTATTTATATATATATATATATATGTAAATGTGAAGAAAAAGTTTTTCAATGTTTATTTAGGGTTGATTGTTGAGGCCAGATCCATAATCTTTCCATTTCCTTCGTTTTTTAAAATCCTCAAAAAACACACGGCTATCTAACAATTGTCATCAAACACACATAAACACCATATATATATATATATATATGTACATAAATATATAAATTTATATAAACAGCTCGAATTATAAAACGTATTCTCGCTTATTATTTATACGAGCATTTATAAGCATACGAGTGTACAAATTTATTTCATACTACATAAAGCGCAAACGCGGTAACGTGCGCGCTCCCGTGATCAGCGTGTACTAAAGTCATCGAGGGACTATACAGATCTCAAAAGGTTACGGACTCGACGTTGAGATTGAGGACTCTTTGTAATGCCAGAAACACTGTTTTTTTTCTAATTTCTTTCCCTCTCGTTCTCTGCTTCTCTCTCTCTCTCTCTCTTTCGCCCCGTTTTTGTTTCTGTCTCCCTTTATCTTTCTCTTCACTTAAAACGAGCCATTCAGCTTCTCGACATTCCAGTCGAATGTCTTATTTTAAGGAGGCTTCGTTATGCAGCATACATCCCCCTGCCACCATTCTACAAACGAATACTTTTTCAGTACAAAGAAATCACGTTTTTCTCACCAATCCTGCTACCATTACCTCCTCTCCTCTTTCTTTCTCTTTTTTTCCTACTTTCTCTCTCTCTCTCTCTCCCTCTCTCTCTCTCTGTCTATTTATCGCTTTCAAGCTTTGTCTTTTTATTTGCCTTCCTCTTCTATGATAATAATTTGCGTCTCGACCTATGTGTTCATGGTAGTCAAATTCTCACGCGTTTGAAGCGAAACCTTCACCGTATGCATGTGCGTCGTTTTCTCCCTTTCACTCTTTCTTTCTCTCTAGCTCTTTGTCCATCTTTGAAGCCGCGAATTTTTTTCCACCAAGAATACGAGTATTTTTTCGCATCCTCTTATTTGTTGTTTGAAAGGTAGCATTCAAAGTTGACAAAAAGAATCGTGCCAGTTAAAAGCTTACACGTTGTTCCCTCATTATTTTATCCTGTTCATATGATGTTCTTCCCCCCCCCCCCCTCCCGCCCTTGCTCTTTCTCTCTTTGAGCCAGCAGCTTTGTCAATTTCTTCTAGCCTTAACAGAAAGTCTTTTCACTGAGGTGCAGTAATGAGACAAAATAAATTAAAGGGCGTGAGCCTCTGATTCGTAACTCCTTTTCCCATTCATTTCGAGGGAGTCAAAGGCGATACCAATATTTCACCAAAGAAGTAAAACCGTTATGTCCAAACGGCCGGCAATCACAAACTTGGCGATCTCTTTTTTTCGATCTTCTTTTTTTTTTCTTCTATGATAACGAAATTATGGAATTAAAAAATTGGACCTACCATCGATAACAAAAGAAAAGCACTAATCACGCGAAAGTGCTAAAAACCAAATCGATCGAAAGCAATTGTCTCTTCGTTCCTACGGAAAGTAGACCATCAAGAAATTCTAAGAATTCATTGTTTTTTTTTCTTACCCACGACCTTTCGAAAAACTTAATCGATTGAACGAGATTGGCTATCCGTTGTTACGGAAAATAGAGTCTCGAGAAATTCCAAGAATGTTTCTCCGTCGTTTATTTATTTGAGAGCCTCAGACGTTCCGAGAGTGATGGACAGATGAAGAGAGAATGAAATAAAGAAAGAGACAGAGCCAGTAGAAAAAAAAAAAAAAAAAAAAAAAAACGTCCAGATCAATTTAGATAGCGTAAGAGAAACACGAATCACTGTCAGGTGAACCCTTCTCGACCCTCTTAGCTAGTCATTCCCATCAATCACTGATCATCATCGGTTTTCTCGTCGCGATGTATGTCCACGTAAATATATATATACGTATATACAGACAGACACAAAAATACACACATTCGCGATGGCACATACGACCGATCGATGGCAACCGACAGCGAGACGTTGCCGCAAGACTCTAATTGAAATATCAATTTCATTATTCTTTTATTCCAATAATGATGATAATAACGTGTCTACGGTATTCTCGTTGTTCTTTTTTTTTTTTTATTGCGCGTTTCTTATATCGCTAATGGAGACAGCGATACTGGAAACGACGCTTAATAATTCAAGAGCTGGTCGAGTTGAAGAGAGGAAGATACAGGCCAAATAAAACAAGAAAATAGAAAAGAAAGAGCATTACGTAGACCAAAAAGATTGAGCACGAACGAGAAAAAAAGTGCCCGCGAGAGATCCACCTTTTACAGGCTTTTCCCTCGTTCACTCAATTTTTCTTTTTTCCCATTACTTCACTCGATAAATAATGTATTGATAGGTATATAAATATTATACATATTTATATATATTATTTTTGTATTTATATGCAAAAGTTCCGTCGCTGATACCGATAAGTTGTTTTATCTTGTTTTGTATATTGTACAATATAAAATAAGTTGTTAAGGAATTGTTTTTTCTTTTAGACGAAAGTTTCAGAGTGAAAGAAAAAAATTAATTAAATTAATTTAATTACATTTTGCGAGTGCTTTATTAAAAACATTCGAACTCATTAGCGAATTACAATAGAAAAAAGAATTTTCAACTAAAATTTAATCATTTAAAAATAAAATAAGCAAATACTTTCGTATATTAATTTTGGGTATCGAATTTTGAGTTTTCCGATTTTTCTGTGAAAAATCGATAATCATCAAATATAAAAAATGCATAAACTCGAAATTCAATACAAAAAAATTGTTTTTATTTTCATGAAAAAATGGACAACGTAAATATTTACTCAAATAAAAATAGAAGATTAAATTACGAAGTTTTGTAATTTTGTATATATTTTATTTGTGTTCTTGAATTATTGCTACTTCGATATTTAACAATTCAGCTTTGATAATTCTATTATCCGCACTTTATTCCGGGTTTGATATAGTCATACAATATTTGATGTGCAGAGAGGGACCAGGATAGCATCGATCGATGTATCGAAGGAGAACGATGTCTGTCGAGTGGGGTGAGTTGCTGGGGCCAGACTTGGGAAGAGAAGAGCCCGAGAATTCGATAGATTCGTGTTGGAGCACAGGAGGTCACGGATATAGTTATATGCATATACAGGGTGTTTTAGACAAAGGATTGCAAGCTCTAATCTCGACGGTTGGGAGTATAATAAAAAAGGTTTTGGATAGACTTTGTTTGATTTTTTGGAGAAATATTGTAATGAAGCAAACGGTTGTTGATAAAAGTCGTTCACTTCTAAATCGATTATAATAAATAAAAGCTTATCTGAACTCGAGAGCTGTTCAAAACGCTGTGAATGTGCATTTCTATCGAATAATTTTTCAATTACGATATTTAAAAGTCCCTGCCGTAACTTCAAATTTTCAAAACTGATAAAATACTGATAAAGTTCTGAAGTCAATGTAAATATATAACGGATCACAAAAATTGTTTACGTAATA
Organism: Ophioninae sp. A BG-2022a; assembly: GCA_030523105.1. Taxonomy (NCBI): domain Eukaryota; kingdom Metazoa; phylum Arthropoda; class Insecta; order Hymenoptera; family Ichneumonidae; species Ophioninae sp. A BG-2022a. Next base: position 6,588 of record JAPYZI010002359.1, on the reverse strand, counting down.
AAATCGTGATCGTACATAATATTCGTAAAAATTTATTTTTAAATAGTAATTTTATATAAATTATTGTAAGAATTTATTATAAAAAAATAATAATTATTATAGAACATTTCAAAGTTGACGTTGCTACGCCCTTGGTCATTTCAGCCAATGTTAATTTTACATTGCCATATTAGAACCTTCTTGAAATATAATAACATATTTGCTACGGACATTTTTAAAAATTTTCATTCGTATTTCCTGCGATTGTTATCATTTTGCTTGTGAGGTTTCGTTTGAGGCACCCTGTATAGGGTCAAAAACTTGAAAGGCTGAACCGTTCGTCCTATATCCCGAATATCACCGTGCTCATTTGCATATACACGTTTCCACACGTGAATACCGTGGAGAGGTGGATTTTATGCCGATTCGATCCGCACCATTATCCGTCGAGTATAGCCTACAGGAAATTGATCGACTGGCCAGCTCATCAATGGTCCTCACGTTTCATGCGGTAGCAATTCTGATAGCCTTCGATCAAGGTCTTCTTTTTTAGTGATTTTGAGTTCGTCAAGTGATCCAGCGCCGAGTACGGGACCAGTAGAAAGACCCACTTCCGGTTTAGAGGCATCGAGAGGCGGACGCAAGGTGTTGGGTACCAATAAGTTCCTGCAGTAGCAAAATTAATAGTTTGAGATGCCAAAGACATTATTTACGAATTTGTATTTTTTACCAGCTGTGGAATGCCAATATTGTGACCAGGAGATGGATCCATTTCTGGTTTTGAAGCAACAAAGAAAAAAACAGCTTTCCCTTCCGGTATTAGAAAAATTATCGGATTTTTCAACACCCCGAAGAGAATTCTAGACATCCCTCAAAATGAAAAAAAAACTAAGGAACAAAAAATAAGAAAGTTTACGCAAATCGGATGACCAAAGTAGCCGCCTTCAACTTTGGAATTGGAAATGGTAAGCGCGACCCTGATATTAGCCAAACATTTAAAAGACACGAAGAATACATTTTTAAGCATTCAAATATCAAAAAATATCAGTTTTTTTTTATTTTCGCGAAAATTTGTAATGATCTAATTTTACATTTCCGGTATAAATACGGCAGCCATTGCTGGGTCCTTATATCCAAGGTAAACATTGATTTTCACGCTTCATCTAAATATTTTTACCAAACATTTTACCCAACGAAGTTGGAAACTGAACTTGCGTTGAGTCGATCATAAAATCCTGCACCGGTTGGGACCAGGAGAAAGACGCACTTCCGGTTTCGTGGATACCCAATGGCTGGCAATATTTGCCATGAGCCGGTCCAATTTCGCACGTATTTGCTCCCCGTGTACAGAGGATCATCGGTAGAGTACGTTACGGTCGAACGAGGGCGAAACTCGAGCAGATTGCGTTACACCAATGTTGGCACTCGCTCAATCCCGTAGTCGGCATTGTACTGTAGTGTTCGCCATTATCCAGTCCGCTATAACTGTCATCGTCTCAACGTAATATTACAATTATGCAAATAGCTTGGCGAACACGCGAAAGCCCAAATTGACGAAAATTCGTCGTACATCGAGCCGAGCGGGTTGATGGGTCACGAGAGCCAAATATTGTACCCAGGGCCCTCGTACTAGTTACTTTTTTGTTTGTTTATCGTCTGGTCTCGTTTCCTGATGACGGAAGAGGTGCACCATTCGGAATAAAAGTACGAAAAACAGCAGCAGAGGTAAAAACAAATCTCTTCCTCAAATGACGTTCATTTACTCAAATTAAACCCTTTTTTTTCAAGGTCAGAGGAAATCAACCTAGGAATTACTGTTCATAGACAAAAAAGGTATATTTCAAGATCGATCGACTATACACAAGGTATCATCATTTCTGGGCTTGAAAAACGCAATAATTAAAAATTTGGTCTAGAATCGAACGAATACAAACAAGATATTATTACTTCCGATCATAAAGGATATATTCCATAGTTTATTAAATCCGAAGTTGGCATTGAAATATCCGGGGAAAAATAATTTTTTCTATGCTCCGATAAACCAAAAAAAACCGGTTGAGTTTCAATTTACAAAGTGAAAAAATTATTTTGCAAGACCGAACAAATTCAAATACACAGTTGTCACTTTTAGGTTGAAAAATTACTTTCTTTGGTCAAACAAATCTGAGCAATCGGTTGCCATTGCCAATCAACCAGATTATTTTATAAGGTCAAACCGACCCAACAGACTCATACGAAAAAACGTTTCTCACTTTTGCAGCTTGTCATTTATTTCACGATATGTTCAAAAGCCGCCAAAAAGATGGTCCCAAGAGAGCTCACGGGGTTACCGTTTGGAACGACCTGGAATTGATATTCGAAATGAAATTGGATTGAGAGAGGGGAGCTTGAATGAGAAATTAAATCGTGCAAAACGTACACGTGTAGTTAGAATCGGGTTAAAATAGCTGTGAAGCCAAACGATTCACGGATGAATGGCGTTTGCTTCAACAGACGGGAGTCATCACGCGGATATTTCAAATTGAACGTGACGCTAGCTGACGATGTGACGGACCTGTACGCGTACGGGCGCGACCGAATCCCCGCGTCAAATTATACACTGCGCAGAGGATTATTCCGAAGTGCGCCAGGGTGTACTACTAATACACTTCATGCGGGAGTACGATTAGATGGTCCTTAGTAATGCATGCAGTCTGATTGCTACAGTAATTGTCGCAAATTACCCTACCGGCCAATTAATGTCGCGCAGTAACGTGACCCAAACCGGAATTACCTCGCCTGCTACGGAACACCCGTTCAGGCATCGTCCTACGGAGTTTCGGATCATTCGTGTCGACTACTGCTCCACCTGGACGTTAAATATCACACCATTTTCAATAACGCGAAACCGCTGTGTCTTATTAACCCAAACAACATCTTTTTTTTCACAATTTACAAATCCAAAGGAATCCGATATGCAAATCCAAGAAGATTATCTTAATGTTTCGGAATTCCGATTGTCTTAACGACATATTTTTAAATTAATTTTCCTAATGAAGGCAAAAGAATATTTTCTTGGACGTTCCGGATATTGGTAGGTATCGATGAAGTTTCAGTGCAGCAAAGATTTATCGTAAAAAATCCAAAATTGATCGAGCCGAGGGAATTCTTGGTGATCTGTTTTCCTCGTAGTTTTTCCAGTCTAAAATGTGCATTATGTGCAACGTTGGCGCTTTTATTAAATTCCACCTTCGACGATTTTTACATTAATATTTTCTTTACGATGGAAATAATAATAGTTTTATTCTGAAATTGATAATGTAACTAACTAATATACGAACGTACACCAAGGCAAGTCTTAACAGTCTAAATCCTTACATTTGGAGACTCTATATATCTGTTAATACGAGATCCTTGGAAGTTCCGATTAGGAGCGAAGCCAAGTTAACTTCCAGTTTCCCTGGTACACGTATATCTAATGAAACACTTGCACTTGCACTCTCATGCCTGTGTGCACTTTTATCATCGTCCAACATAACTACATGGGAATCGTATAAATGCGACGATCGAGGAAGCTCGAGAAGAGCAGGAGGATAGGAATAGGATGAATTCGGAATTTGCGGATGAAAATGGAACTAGGGAGAATGCAAAAGGTGGGCGAAGAGCACGAGGGGAGGTGAGTGGGAGCAAAGCCTCGATAGTAGGGTGGCGATGAAGGTGGAAACGTGTTTTAGTTTCTGAATTGTCGTGGCTTGGACAGGGAATGGGGTGGGGGTGGAGGGCAAGAGAATGGTAACGAGAGAGGTCGTCTCAAAATCAATTACCTCTGGAGAATCGGCGGATAGTAATCCTCCGTTCGTATCCACACGTATGTATATAGGTTTCATACATGGGCGTTTTCTTGTCGAAACTTCACGAACCCCGGAACTCCACGTTGAATATGAAAGCTGGAGAAGTTGGAAATTCGAGAAATTTGGGAGAAAAGCCTTTTTTTTAAATGGACGTAATATACGAGTGGTCTAATGAGGGAAACAAACTCAATGATATGTGACGGAGAAAAAAAAAACCATTTTTCCTGTATACGTTATATGTTCAATTGTTTGTAATCACGATTTTGTTTGTGTGTTTTTTTATTTCTGAATAAGAAATTAAAAAAATTTTCATTGCACTGTTTTTTATAATTTCTGAACACTAATTTGAAAATTGTTCTTTTTTTGTATGTTTGATTGAAATCGTATCGATTGATAACCGTGCTTTTTTGTATCAATCTTGTTTGACGCAGAAGTACATAAAGAATTTCTAATATGTTGAAAAGTTTTTCGAAGTCAGTACTCATTATCAGGATTCCCTTTTTCTGAATAAATATCAATTTTCATGACTTCCGCTTACCTTATCAAAATCCTTTTTCAGGATTCCCGCTATCAGTTTCAAAACATTTTTTCAGGGTACTGTTTTTCACCGTGAAAACCTATTTTCAGGATTCCCTTTTCCTCCATTACGTACCCACTTTCAGGATTTCATTTTTCGGATAAAGTACCCATTTTTAAGCTCCCCCTTTCCCGTATCGAAATCCTCTTTCAGGCTACCTTTGTTCAGTGTCAAAACGCTTTTTTTTCAGTTTTCCCTTTTCCAGTGTCAATTTTCAACCCAAACAAACCCTTTTACCGGGTATTTTCCAACCTCCCTTGATTGTGCGCGGCCATCGTGACAGGGCCAATCAATAGGTTCGATAGTCCGTGCATGGTCGAAATTCTCGTCTATTCACGTGGTGCCCACAACCCCGGTACAGTGGGGTAGGTTGATGGTAAAACGAGCGACGGGAGGGGGAAATGCCCTCTCTTCGTGTACACTCTGAAAATCTTGTTATCGGTCTCTCGCGCCTTGGCGGGCTCTCTTCTTCCCTCCCCCCTTCCCCCGGCCCGTCCTTCTTCACCGTTACTGGACGCGCGCGCGCGCCTCGCCTCACCCTCTTAAGAGCACGGCGAGGTTCGTGTAGGGTCGGTACACAAGGGACGGGACTATACGAAGGTGCGGTCTCTGATGGTGGAGGGATCGTAGCTCTCCAGGAAAGCGGGGAAGAGCTTCGCGTGACTATGCGAGAGGAAGATTGTTCAAATAGTTTGAAGCCTAAAGCTTGGGGCGAACGTATATGCACGTAGATACATATAACGTGGATAGAGTTCACGTTTGCCGGGTAAAGAACCGACAGCGAAGCTCAGCTGTTTGGAGGCTTCGTCTTGAGAGACATCCGCGACGAGGACCAATTTGTACTTTGTTGGAAAACCTCTACCTTATTTACTCGACTCTTTCTCTTTCCCCAACACCCGGTTTGTGCCCTTTCCGCCTGTTTCACGTTTTCTCTGTTCTTCGCTCTACTTTGCATCGCACGGTGCATCCTTGTGACCCGTCTGATAAGATATTGCATTCATGAGAGTACGTACGTGTTCGACGCGTTGAAGTTTCAAAGGGGTCAACATTTTTTGAGGACCTGAATGGATCCTCGAAAAGTTCAGAAAATTGAGAAACCTAGGTTTCCCAATTGATCCCATCAGTGCTCCAGAATCATCAAGCAAAATCAACGCTTCTGTTTATAAAATGATTGGATACCTAGGTTTTCCATTCGACTCTGTCAGTATTCCAGAATACCCAATCAAAATCAACGGTTCTTTTTAAAAAATGATTGGTCCTCTCAAAACACATCAACGTCCCGATAAGCAACGATGCTTTGGTACAATGAATGAGATCGAAACCTCGAACGGGAATTCGGTCGGAGGTCCCTCAGCTTTAGGTTAATTTGAAGCAGTAACGCAATGGAGTCGCTCCACCAGCAACGGGCCTTGTTTGAGTTAATGCTTTCACAGCGTTTACCCAGATTAGGGGTTAGGGTGGAAAGACTCGCCGCCCCTTCCTCCGTGGAATCGCGCTGGATCAGGACTCCGAAGACTTCATCGTACGATCACGGTCGTGAATCGTTAAACGCGCAAAGGAAGACTTCAGTCTATTTTCCAATTAGTTGCAAAACCGTGCGAGGGAAATTTCGGAGCCGGTTGACGAGGCGCAATTGCTTAGCGCTAGGAATACTTAAACGACGTCAGAAAGGTTCACATTTCATCACGTCATATTACGGTTCGAGTGTACGAGATAATTGCCTGACCCGAATCTTGTGTGAGTGTGTTGCGAGTATATAGCATGATGCAGGAAAGTGTGTTCTAGTCTGAATTGTTGGTGGAAGAGCATTGAGAGGGGGAGAGGAAAGGGGACATAGAGAGAGATTAATTAATGATTATATTAGAGAATAATTAATTCATGATTATATTATTCATTAATCACCAAATGTGTTGGTAAGCGCAAACCTCAAAATAATTATTGTATTTAGGAATTTAGTGTCATATCGCATGTCCATGTCGATGTAACTTTATGCCTTGAAGACAAATCCACCTTTTAATTCGCCTTAAACTTCCCATTTTTAGGGAAAACTGTCAAAAAAATATTGTAGAAAAGTTTTTCCCATTTACCCAGTCTAATTTTGTGCTTTCGGCAAAAACTCGGGTATATTCGTAATCAGCGGAAAATTTCCGATCAAATACACCCTTTTAATACTTAAAAAACGGAAAAAAAATTTTTTCGACC
>JAPYZI010002358.1:0-24053 GCA_030523105.1 Ophioninae sp. A BG-2022a | reverse complement strand
TTTTTTTTGGTTCTTTTTTCAACGTCGCCCGCAGTCTCGATGGAACTCCTCGGCTGAAAGACGACGCGGAGGCGGCGGTGGGGCCCGGGGGGTTAAAAAGAAGCGGCTAACGAGGCGCCGTCGTCCTCGTCGCCGCGGTAGGGAGAAAATGCTAAATACGCGCCGTCTCTTCCCCCCCCCCTTTGCGTACTTTCGGATTTTCTTGCCTCAAACCTCCTCCCCCCACTCCCCCTTCCCGCTCGTCCCAACGGCCGCTATCTTCATCGCACCTTTTCTCCCTTCGGACTCCTCTCCACCGTCTTCCCTCCCACCTCCCCCGAGAGGGGGTTGCGGACTCCCGACTCGCGCAACTTCCACCGAGTCCCCTCTCCCGCCCCCTCCGACGCGCACAATCCTCCACCCTCGTCTCTCGGTTCTCTCGTTCCTGTTTATTCTTCCGTGTACTGTACACTGTAATACTGACTCGACCCTGCATCATCCTTTTCCCCGTCGCGTGAAATAAGTTGACCCCCACCCTTCCGGGAAACTCGACGATGGGGATTGTGGGGTGTTTCAGCCCTCCGGCCAGAACTACCTCGTTTTCTTCCCCCCCCCCCCCCCGCCCCGGCTTCTATAGCTTCATCCCTTATTCTACTCCTGGATAAAAACGCGGACGAACGTTTTATCCCTGTTTTATACGGTATGTAAAAATACAGGGGGCACGGTATCCGCGCGGGACCGAATCGACGCGGAAACTACCTTTTACGCTTTCCATACTGGGCTTCGAACGGAATATAAACACGGATTAAAAACCGACCCGGAGAAGATGATTTTTGTTTTTTTTTTTTTGGTAGAACCGATTACCGAAGATGCTAGTTGGAACGATCCAAAAAATTCATTGAAAAGACGAAACATCAAAAATGTGAACATTCGAAACGCCAGCTTCAAAAAATTGGAAATTGGACATAACATTTACCGAGAAATGAACATTGAAGAAGGTACCCTTATTATTATTATTATTATTATTATTATTGCAAAAACGAAAACTAGAACGATACGAATTCGAACGTAATCAATTCAGGCTGCATCGACGATTTCGCAATTCTCGTTGCCGAAAAATCGAAAATAATTCGTTAATTCACGTGTTTATTATTACCACTATTATTCCACGAAGAATAGTAAGGATAGATCTTTAGAATCATCGCTTAACGGGTTTCAAAGGGTTGAAAACTATTTAAAACGATGTAATTAAAAAATGTCATATAAAAAGTAATTCGAGTAATTAAAAAAAAAAAAAGCGACATCGACGAGTGCACGCAATAGCAGGGACAAGCGAAAAAGTCGTTGAATTTTATTGGATTCACGAGGGCTATAAAATATTGAGCGTCGAAGCCGGATCGTTGCGACGATGAAATTGGTAAGAGACGTACGTAGATTTTGGGGAGGGCGTCAACGGCTCGAAACGAATGCGCTAAATCTGTACCGGTAAATTGGTCACTTTTATTATTCAGAAGTGTATAAACCGTACGGGATACTCGCGTATACTCTCGGATGTGTAAAATCGTTGAAGGCCCTCGCGCGCCAACGCGCTCGTGAAACACCGATATTTGCAAACAATAGGAGGAACCCTCGGGTCCCTCCGATAACGCGGGTCTACTTTCGTCCCTCCTTCCTCCGCGAATTCTTTAGATCGAGCTACCGCGATATCCTCCAATCCGATTACCATATTATTGCTATTATTAGGTAAACGATATTCGCTTTTCTTCTCTCCCTCTCCCTCTCCCACCCACCCTCCGTCTTTCCTCGATCCTTCCACCTCCTCCGTCTTTTTCTTCTTCTTCTTCTTCTTCTCCTCATCTTCGACTTCCAGTTTTCCTTTATTTTCTTTTCGTTTTTATCAAACTCCTCGTTGACGGGAGAATAACGAAAGGGAGACACCCTCTCGCCTCCCATCAACCATTCCGGATCACCCCCCTTTGTCAATTGACACTCGATGGTCGTTCTTGTGTGTGTGTGTGTTTTTTTTTAATTTTTTATCAAGACGTTTGCGTCTGTTTCGTGAAAGCTTGTTTAAAATACGTATTTTTCATAAGTATTAATATTGAAAACGGTATTTTCGTAATAAAACCATAATTACAAATGGTGTTCTAACATGGAGATTGAAAGAAACGTTACAGAAAAAGAAGAAATAAAAATAAGATTTTTGGAACGATCAAAAGTGAAAGTAACGATTCCAAAGAATTAAAATTAATAAAATAGAACGTGTGAAAAATCGACTTCGAAGATAAGAATTTTGAAACAAGTAGAAACCGAAAAGTATATTTTCAAAAATGGGAAATTCGAAATCATAGGTAATTCCAATACAATCAAAATTGAAATCAACAGTTTGAAACAAATGACAACCGAAAATAACATTATGAATATATGATAATGAAAAATAGAAAATAATATTTATTGAAAAATGAAAATTGAAAAAATAATTATAAGAAAAAAAGAATCATCCGAAATAAAACGTTCGAGGGAACGAACCGAGGAACTCGCCGATTAAACTTAATTCCGTCGGCACTTCGAATAATGCGAAACCGCGAATAACGTACGATGCACGAGAAATCGATACAATCGTCTCTCTTCTTCCGTTCGTGACGCGAGGAGCGTTTACGATCGCTCGCTGTTCCTCGATCGCGCGTGCACCACCCACGCGCTCGAGATTCCGCTCTCGGATTCGCCCTCACCAAGGATTTTGGTTTTCTCGCTTCTGTCCTTTTTTATTTATGGCCGAAACAAAAAAGAGAAACGAAAAAAACTCAAAGAACGTGGATTTCCGTTTTATCGCGGAGGGTGACGAGGCTTCCCGCCACCGTTTTTTAATTCCTTAAATTATCTTTCATAAATTTAATCTTCGTTTGGTGATTTCCGATAATGATATAAACAAGAAATTTTAAAAATCGGTTGACAAAAAATGAATTTCTCGATTGAAAAGTCCTTTTCGCGGATTTTAATTAAAAAATCTTCGAAAAACCAAGCAAAAATTGAAAGAAAAAAAAACGCGCGTATCCCATCACGAAGTCTCGGACACTTCGTTAGGCGAGGGCCAAAAGAGGAAGGGAGAAAACGCTCGCTCGCGTCGCTGCGAAAAGAGAATAAAAAGGAGGAACTTTAACAATGATACCCCGTCCTGAGCTGTCGAGGATCTTCGGAGAGACGGAGAAGCGGGGAACGGGGAGGGGCTCTGTAAAAAAGAAACGTCATTGTTATCGGGTAGCTGGCCAGAGGGGAAGGCTCTCGCATAGGGCGAGCGATACGAGCCCGAAGGACCGTTAAGTGGGGAAAGGGCCAAAGGGAGAGGAGGCCCGGCGGAACGTGAGCAAAATAGCCAGACAGCGTGCCGCCTTATAGTCGCCTCGTCTACGTACACTCGTACGTATACTCGAGGATTCGCTCTCCTCCCAAAATTAGCATGCAAAAAGAAACCATCGTTTCGAGGATCCATGATAAATCAATGTTCCGACTTGCCGGATCTCGAGTAATTAAAACCGAAAATACGATTCCCTTTCTTAAAAGAGATTAATCCGGAGGTCGTTTCAAAGACATTGAGCTCTATCGACTAAGCTTGGAATCAAAACTCTGCAAAAACGGAAACTCTCAAAAATTGTCAAGTTCAGTTTTGAACTCGAAAATTTAATATTCGTTTAAACGTTTGTTTCGTTTGAATTTTAATTTGTATTTAAAATGCTGCGAACTGCGATGCGAAACACCCGAAACGAGGATAATCTTAGACGGAAAAGATTCAAACGATCGAAGCAACCTAACCTCGAGAAAAAGAAATAATTTTCCGTGTAAAAAAGTAGCGAATCGTTGATTCAAAAACAATTCTGGCGGTGAGTGAGCGTCCCGAATGCTGCTGGTGCTGCCCTCGCCCCCCCCCCCCCCAGCCACCGCGCGACCGCTCTTTCGTTGCTCTCGTTTTTATTTATTATTCAATGGGAGACGGGGCGACGAGTCGGCGGAAAGGTGCTCCTTAATTGATGGCACTGCTCTCGAAGCAACGCGGTAGCTAAAGGACGCTGGAACGAGAGTAGAAAACGACGGCCGAGAGCAAGAGAGAATTAAAGAACGAAAAAGGGGCGCGTCTCTTTTCCTCGCGTGGGCACCCAAAAAAAGCGACGATTCCACTGCCTCTCTTTCTCTCTCGCTTCCTCTCTCACCCCCGGAATAAATAAGCGCGCGGACTTATTTATATCAAACGAAAACGTTCCTCTAGCCGAATTCACGATCAAAATCCCGCGTTCCACGGCATTGATGGATCGTCGTCCCGCGATCTTTGCTATCGCGCCGCCTCTCCCCCTCTTCTTTTTCCTAACCTTATGCGCTACTCTCGTCCTTAGCGCGGAGTCCCCCCACCTGCGTTCTCTCGTCTCGTTCCTCTCCAAGTTCGTTCCAAGCGCGCAAATATTTTTTTACGGAATTCTCGTTTTTTTTCTCCAACTATTTTTCCTCTTACCTTTTCTCCTTATTTTTCCATCTCATTTGACGTTGAATCTCGTAAATATGCGATCCGTCGAATATCCGATGAAACCGACCGCCATTTTGCGTCACGCGTTCACGTTCATCCGTTTGTTTTCGCGTTTGCGTTTTTGTTTATTTTTTTTTTTATCGTTTTGTTACGCCACTTTTACAGTCTACTCGGCAGAGGCTCCATGCACGTATTCTCCGCTGAACAATTCCAAAAGATCATGGACTCGAGTCGTTTCGTCGGTCCGTGGCATTCCGTGGTTGATCTCGGTGCCGGCGATGGCGCCACCACTGCCCACATCGCTCATCTATTCGACAGAGTTTACGCTACCGATATATCCACACCTATGAGATGGGCATTGTCCAAACGAAAGTTCACGTGAGTATTGTGCTTAATACGGGTGATGTTTTTTTGTTTCGTTCGTTTTTTAACTATTTCTGGACGAAACGTTTGTCCAAAATGGGAAAATCGTGGATTTACGCGTCGAAATCGTGGCGTTCGCGATTAGCCTTACAGAGATCGTTTAACAACGAATAAACACGTGAAAATGTTCATTTTCCATTTTTTAATAACGATTCAAGTTAAAACGCCACCAAATCAAACGCTCAGGGGGTAAAATAGGAATTTTTCAAGGCAGGGGAGCAATATCGAAAACGCCCTCTTAAGAGTGGCGTGCAATAGTTATAAAAGTGAACGTATCGCGTAAAAGCGCTGTAAAATTGTACTCCAATCATTTGCTTCGTTTGCCATTAAAGATGGCGGTTCGATGCAGGCACGCGTGGATGCTTCGCGTTCCACTAAACCTGTAAATTCTAACAAACGGCTGTACTTGCTAACGTCTCACTTTGAGTGATTGAGTTCGATTCCAATGACGCGAATAATACAGTAGATCCGAGAAACTTACTTTTTATTTTTATTCTTAGCAATCAATCGAACATGTCACGAATGACACAAATAACGATATTGTGACGTTGATTATGTAATGAATTTTATTTAATTCATTCGACGTATTTTCTTTCGCATATTCGAATTACGAAAATCACGCGAACGATTAAAAAAATCTCCAACGGTTTTTAAAATCCTACGTTTAGCTTACAACAAAACCTGCGATATGTTTGTTTTTCGAAAAATGAAAATGGCAAATAGGAAAGAAAAATTGCAAAGCGAAATATCAAGCGTTTATGAAAACTAACCTCACTTTTCGTTTCCTTTAACGGAATAACGTGAAAAAAAAGATCAAGATAAATACGACGAAACGTTGATCCAAAGGGTTCTGGACATCGAGAAGTGGCACGAAGCTGGGCCGTTCAACGTAGTTCTGTGTCTGAATCTTTTGGACCGTTGCGACCGCCCGGACACGCTTTTGCGTCAATTGCGAACGACACTAGCGCCGGGCGGTCGTTTAGTCGTAGCGCTCGTGCTGCCGTTCAGTCCTTACGTCGAGGTTGGCCAGAGGGGCGATCACAAGCCATCGGAATATCTGCCGATAAAGGGCAACGGGCTCGAGGGTCAAATAGCCAGTCTCGTCGATCGCGTATTCGCACCCGTTGGTCTTAAGTGTCTCGCGTGGAGCAAACTCCCTTATCTCTGCGAGGGAGATCTCGGACAGTCCTATTACTTTTTGGACGACGTCATTTTCGTTCTCGAGAATCAACAGGTAACTCCGCTTCACTTCTAACCCGAACAAACCCAAACTGCTCTATCAAAAATCCCACACGGCTAAATTTTTCGTATAATTTTATTACTTATTATCAATGTAAAATCAACAAAAGTTTCATCGACGAAAGCTTCTCACATCGCTTTGGTAAAAGAGAAAGAAAGAAACCTAAACGAACCCAAACAAAAGTTTCATCGAGAAATGGTTTCATCGTTGGTGAAGCATCTATTTTTTCACTCATCGTTATTCAAGTTTGCGTAGCTTTGGAGTTCGGCCTTACGCCGTCAAACAGGTTGACCGATGAAAGTGCAGTGTGCATCGGGTACTGATGATAAATGTGAATTACATGTCAGGAGGAACCGTACAACGGTACAACCAGCGACAAAAAACAGTCACAAACGTCCTCGGCGGGTGACATCTGAAGATCCATGACGCAGAAGAGGAATCTGTGCTCCTCTCTCTCTTTGTCCTGTTATTATTACTGGTCGATAAAATGCAGGCGAGTGTTCACACTTGTAAAAACGTTTTAATAATAGATAAGTTGAGTCAATAGTTGTGCAGGAGTAATACAGGAGAGTAATACTGGCAAGCGACGTCAAATTCCATTTTCGTTCAGTTTTTTCTTCCTCTTAGCAGTGCAGACACAGCGGTAGCGTTTGGTATACAATATCATTATTACTATTATTATTATTATTAATATTAATCGTAATATTATTATTAGCTATTATTATTTTTCGTTTAAACCGCGGAGAGTGAAGTTCCTCGATCGAACCTTGATTATTGTCGTTGTCACGTTGTCGCAGATTCGCGCAAACTGTTGTCCAGCGAGATTCTGCGACAACTCGACAAACCAATGTTACGCTTCGCAATCGTCTTCTTCTTCTTCTTCATTTTTTTGTCTTTTTCTTATTTCTTTTTTTTTATTATTTCGATACATGGATTATTACTGACAATGATTTCCTTGCTTCCTTTTTTTTCCTTTGCTTCTTTCGCTTGTTACTCCCAATTCGAGAATTCACAAACGATCACGCGCAATTGAGTGTAACGATGCAACAGGTAGGATACGACAAAAGTAAGAGAGTCGATGTGGCTTCTTATTTCCTTTTTTTCCTTTTACGACTATAATAAATATTGCAGCAGCTTCACACTGGTTCTTCTTTTCTTTTTTTCTTAAAATACGGAAAAACCGAGAAAATCGGTTCACCTCGTGAATCAACAAATAAATAAAATTATGTAATATATACATAAAATTTAAAAAAAAAGAAAACGAAACGTCCTGACGATCGACTTTGCCATGCACGAGCTTTGTTCGATAAATTTGCTACTTTCTAGCCGATGATTAACGAATATGTAAAATCTTCGAGTAAACTCGTAAAAAAAAAGAATAATAATAATAACAAAAACGAGGTGAAAGATCAGGACGCGTTGATTGCAATATTAGTAACAAATGCTGCCGTTGTAAATCGACGATGAATACACGAGAAATGTGGACGACAGTTCATTGGAGCTGAATCGTTTTGCTTGCTCGTTCAATTCTTTATCTTTTCTTTTTCTTTTTTTTTCCTAAAATTCAAATGTTATAAAATATTCTTAATGGAGTGTTTTCTTTTTTTCTTCTTTCTTTTCTCGATAAACCGTTGTCCCATGGACCTTCGATTGATATTATAACCCGCCCGTGGAGCTTATTCCTTCAATTTCACTTCACTGTTTGTTTTTTCTTAGTTCTCCCTTCCTCGCCCGCTCGTTTTTTTTTTTTCTTATTTTTTCTTCATCAAATCACAGTCGCGTTAAACATTAAATACGAACGTCGTGTAACAGAAAATATACATATCGATATACTCGTCGTAAGAATCAAACAATCATAAATTTCATTGGCCAAGACTAGAAAAATTCATTTCTATATTTCATTATTTTTTTTTTTACTTTTTCTTTCCTTCTTTATCTTAGTCCCCTTCGTTCATCGCTCATTCAAAAACACCAGATACGTACCGAGATTCATTGATATTTTTTTATCCCCCTCATTTCGTTTTTTTTATCGTTTTCGTTTAAAAAATAGACTTTTTTTCTTTTTTTAATACTGCGTGTAAAAATTCCTCAGTACATTGCCAATGGGTGGACGTCAATCAAAGACCGCAAACGCTCTAATAAGCACCACTGGCTGGTTATGCGAGCTCGCATAGGAATCATTGTGTTTTCTTTTTTTTTTTTTTTTCGTTCTTTATACCCAGTCTTCGAGAAACCGGAGCTTAATTTCGTAATCGCGAATCGTGTACCGTGTAAATGTATGTGTGTGTAAGTGTGTACGTCTTTGCTGTATTTCTACGGACCTACGTAATTTTTTAAAATTTTTTATTCTCTCGTTTTCCCTCGATTTTTTTATTCATCCACTATCCACGTTTATCACAGTCCACGCATGACTCAGTTTTGCCCCCGTCCACCTCTAAAGTCCTAAATGCCAACACTTTTCGTTATTTTCTTTGCTACCTTTTTTTTTGTTTCTCCATATTGTTTCTCTTCCCTTTCGTTTTTGAGCAAACAGTCCGGTCCTGAAACGCGAAATCGCGTCGATTCGTCGATAACGACCTCGTCTGACTAGAACACTGTATAGCACGGTTTATTTAACGATGATTGTGTACCGCGAGCGCTCAGTCCAGCTTGCGCTGCTCGCACATCTCCTCCAGCCCGCCAGCTTTTCTGTATCGGCCAAAAGCAAAACGTTGATACCGAATAAACAATTTGCGAAAAACTGCGGTTATTCCGTACTCTACCAGCTCTTTCGAAAAATCGTCCCTGAACTTTTTGTTGCTGATAAATAGCTTTATTTTGCTATTAATAAAAAGCCGCTAAAGTACAGAATTACCAAAGCTGCTTTTGCCAAAAATTGATGAAATACTTCAACACTTTTTTTTTAAATTAAGCAATTATTTCGAACGATCGCGTTTGAATGTACTATTGAATCTGTTACTTACAGCGTAGGTATATACGACCCCGTGTTGTGATCTAATCTGTGCTTGTCCTCGTTTTTCCAGCTCGATACCGGGATATGAGGCGGCGGAAGAAAACTCCTCAAGGACTGGACGAGCTGTATCGTGTCGACCAGAGCTGCGTCACAAACTCGAATAAATCTTCGATTCGTCAAAACTCGAAACTGTTTAATGCTACGATTTAACGAACGCCTCCGCGTACACATATCTCGATGTCGCATTTAATTCCCTTTACTTGACTTCAATGTTACTCCTAACCTTTCTATTGACGTATTGTAACACTGACCAAATGACAACATCTAACCGAAACGACTAGTCGTTAACCGCTGTCATCCCTCGTCGGAGTTTTTTTAAATCATCGAACTTTACCTAATTTTGGATTATGTTTAATGAAACTGCAAAATACAAATTATACCGTGACGATATTAATAGAGCAGCTCGAAAAAAGCTCGCCCGACAAACCTTCCACAAAACTATTGCGTTCGGGAAATAATAAATATTTTCCAAATGTCGAGTTTAAAAAATCAAAACAAAAACTTAAACGTAGTTGACAATAAATGGATATAGCGTTCAAAATGTTGATTTTGATTTTTCGTAATTTTCATTCGAACGAACTCTGGTTTGCGAACAGTGGAACGGCATATTCTACGTCTCGACTAAACTGCGCATTTAATGAAACTGTACATTCGAAAAGCGTGCGGAAAAATCTCGATTTAATTTATCGGTAGATAACTTCATTGTTCACGTTGTTATTGGATTTTTCGTACTTTTGTCATTATTTCAATTGTATTTTGGTGATAAAGAGTAAACTAATATGCAGAATAATAAGTGTATACGTGACTGGATAATTACTCTTTTGCAACGCCTCGGATTGCTTCCCGTACGGTTTACACATCGCTGGTCGGACGCAGGCCTTCATCCTAGCCATGTTCTTCATCACCTCGGCGAACGCGCGGACCACCTTCTCCTGACCTCCTTTGGAAGAAACGGAAACCCGTCGTAAATGGAGCGATTTCAAAGTATTATTATTTTCATAGATTGTAAGGGGAAATCCATTAATCGATGATCGCTCGGTCTAATTGGTTTTTAATCATACCGGAACGCTTTTGGGAAATCATCGACCAAATCATTGAAAGGGGAGGAACGAATTGTCTTTTTGTTAAATATTTTTGATCCGACGAGACCAGTAAATGCAAATTTTCAATATGGAGGGAAAGAAGAGAATACGACAGGTACCTTCAGTATTCGAAGAAGCCGTACGAGACGATTTTTCATTATCGATTGTCCATGCGCCGTTGTGGAGAGCCAGAAGATCCTTGTTAGCGTTGCCGAGACTCTGAAGATTGCCCAAACCCAAACCGCTGAGGCCTTCGAGATTGTCGATGTTGGATCGCAAAAAATCGGTTATTTTGTGATCGTTCAAAGGGACCGGTGGGACCAGGGACTCGTAATGTTGCTTCACCGTAGGTTGTTTCTTTTCTTGTATACTCGGACGATGAGGAATATTCAACGATGGACGACTCGGTGGACGCTGCTGCAGATTCATTTGATTCCCGGTTGACCTTATGTCGGCGATCTCATTAGGCGGTGCTCCCATGTGAGGATTCGACGGATTGTTCCCTAGGGCAGCTTGAAAATCCGAACCGTGAGGAAAACTCGAGCGCAAAAGGGACGCCGCAGCCTCGTTGTCCTGTATATACGTTGGACCCATGTGAACCATCTTCTGCGTCAACTCCAGCTGATTCTTGTAGTAACGACACGCAGGGTTCGGACAATTTTGAACAACTTCGATTATAAACTCCTTTTCCATTCCGAAACACTCGCGACCGATCGTGTAAGACTCCATTACCGCTCGCACCGTACCCTCCAGACCAAGATGCATACCGTGTGGCGTATTCATGTGCTTCAGCATAACCGCGTTCGCGAAATGCTCGTACGGAAGGATTATCTTCCCGTTCTCGCGAAGTACCAATCTTCCCTGAGCATCCAGAGCTACTCGCGACGCCATCATCCTGAAAATGCACATTTTTACATCACTCGTATCCCTGGAATCGTCAAAGTACAAATTCATTATTCTGCATCGAGTCGAATACTCTGATCGACGTCCCAAAAAATAGCGCTTGGCCATCAATTTCCATCGAGAAAGTCATTCGCTCGTATTGTGTTTCTACATTGAATAAACTCTACCGCTAAGATTGTCCTTCTAATTATACAAGTTCACATCTTAGCCAATATCATTTTTTGCCCTTGAAACATCAAAACAAAATGCAGAACATCGTGAATCAGAAACCTACTGCAAGTAAGCTCCACTCGGCAGCATGGACGCCTCTTTCAGTTCGGTGAAGCATTGCAAGAGTTCGATACTCGGGTTCCATCCCTTGTTCTGCAGGTAAAACTGGAGAAGCATGTACATCTTCTCAGTGATGTATCCGGCACTGCCGGCAGAGCTAGGATAGCTCGAACCACCGCCCGGAGATCCCATGTCCGTTTGCATACCTTTAGCGACTATGTTCTTCATAGTTTCTGCCAGGTCCATGCTGTAATAAAAAACCAATATATGTAAATCCTGTTGCTTAACTTTCACTTCTTTTTCACTTTTTAGAAGATTGTGCTATTTTATTCGTCTATCTTTTTTTCTGCTGTACAGAGTAGACCAGCTACGATTTGTGACAGAATGTACCCAAATAGATTCTACATTCCAAAAAGTGACCAGGCCCATTTGAAAAAATCTACGGACTTGATGACATTTTTTTTGTTCATACGTGATTTTACCGGAAATGAAAAAAATATTTCGCAACGCCGACGATCCTATACTAAATGTACAATGACATAAAAATCTAGCAATACTTTTCTTCCAAAAATTGAACAAACTATGAAACAGTTTGTCACCGTAATCGGAAAAATCATAAAATCCTTGAGTAATTACCATGTCATCAACGCTTCGTACTGGACGTACGCCGATCGCACGTTACTGGGATGCGAGACATCAAATTTGAAGAGCTTCCAGAATTTGATAATTGATATAGCAACATCGCGGGATTGAATAACTTAATGAGCTCTGGAGGGAAGATTAATGACCTCCCTCCGTCACGGTTTCATCGGAGTATTTCGGTAATTCGAACGAATAACTATAACGATCCGTCTAGCCAAATACGTTCGCTGCCATTGTTGTTGTTCCAGAGAGAGGATCGTTTTCCTCTCTATCCGGGAGCTCTTATCCGCGGGATTTGCTCATTGAAACATATAACAACGGCGAGGAGGGGGAGAGAGGGAGGGAAGCAAAAAAAGTGAGCCACCGCCCCCTTTAAAAATCGTGTTGGGGGAGAAGGGCGGAGAAGATTCGGATGCAACAGCGTACACTTACCCCGATCCCCGGCCACTTCCCATCCAGGATTAAAATCGACAATTCGATACCCCGCGGTCCGACGGAACTCCCGACAATTACACGCCTCTCATCATTCACCCAGCACCATCCGCGACCCCGGGTTTCCACACACTTTTGCATTTGCAAATAACAAAACCGAGAGATAATTATTTCCGCGAGGAATAACTTGCAAGATTTGCCGCTAGAGGCACGAACGAAACGTGCGCGCGCACTTCGCCGAAAGGAACCCGACACTCTTCATCGTTGCCGCAAAAATGATGTTATCAGGTTTAATCTCGCATGCTCCTCCAAATAGATTTTTAATAATAAGTTTTTAGCCAAAAAAGCAATTAATAAGTTTTGAACTTTTGCTTTCGTTTTCCGCTTGTACGAATTTTGTCGATGACAGTCGCTTTCGGGACGATAACCTCAAAGTCTCGTCAATCGAAATTTTTTGGAGAGGCTGGTATTAAAAAACTTATAACGCAAAAATCATGACTTTTATTCCAACGAAAATACTTCGACTGGACAATACCACGAAGGGTACAATGGTAGAGCATTTTTCGAAACTCGTTTCAATTGAACACAAATATGTGTATTGTTTAATTCTTTGATTTCATCCGAGTATCCTCATTCCGAAGAGCCATTTGACAAATCCAAGAATATCTACGATCGTATTCTGCCATAGTAGCAGCGATGGTGCGTCATTTCATCTTGAGCAGTTCTTCAAGTTGCCGTTGTTTCAGACTGGAGTAAAAAATTGTTCCTCTAATTGTAAACATTGTAGAGATAAAATATTGTACAAAAATATACCACAACACCTGATAAAAAATACACTTTTAATGAACAAAAACATCATTAAGTTCTACAAATTGCCCCGTCTCTCCTGTTCGGCTTCTATCGCCTGGAAAAGAGCTTGGAAGTTTCCAGCCCCGAAGCCCTGAAACGCAAAAAAAGACATTTATGAAACGATCATGAATTTGCCTCGGAGGAAATTACTTTGTCGCTTACGTTGTGATTTCTGCGTTGTATGACTTCAATAAAGAGAGTCGGTCTATCTTGAACGTTTCTGGAGAATATCTGAAGCAAGTATCCGTTCTCGTCAAAGTCAATGAGGATTTTCAGCTTCCGTAGTACTTCGATGTCTTCAATGACTTTGGTAGCGCTTCCCTGGAGTCGTTTTTTGAGCATTTCGTAATACGTATCGGGAACGTTGAGGAACTCGACCCCACGGGAGCGCAGATTCTTCACGGCTTCGATAATGTCGTGAGTATTGAGGGCGATGTGTTGAATACCGGCGCCGCCGTAATACTCTACGAATTCTTGGATCTGCGATCGTTTCTTGCCAGGAGCTGGCTCGTTTATTGGTATTTTTACAGTTTCCTGCCAATTCGTCATAACGATTGAGCGTAGAGCGGAGAATTCGGTATGCAATTGAGTATCGTCGACGGACCAAAATCTGTGAAACTGGAGAACTTCCTCGTACCTGAAAATATATATCAAAGTCCCATTTTACGTAGCGTCATAACGGTGGATCGTAACATGATCAACGAAACTGATAACTCACCATTTAGCAACTGGTTCCATCTGCTGGTCCGGCTGATTGCCAACGCAATGATCGATGAAGTCCAGCTGAGTTTCTGGCCTGGATTGATAACGTTCATTGGAAAAAACGGAAGCTGCGAAAGGTCCGAGGGAACCGTGGAATTACTTACAAGAACCTTGATACGGGATCCGGTTGGGCATTGACATAGCCAGGAAGAAATCGACTTTTGGAGTATCCCGTACGATCAACCAAAGTATGAAGAGTCTCTCCAAACTTGCAGTACGAAAGATGAAAACCGGAAATGCAATATTTCAATTGTATTACAGACAAATTTGAAGTAGAAAAGTTTTAACGATATAAACTGACATTCATGAACATCCTAAAAACATCGTGTTAGTCCGCGTTCACGTCTGATGCTAAAATTTCGGAACAAATTCGAAACTCATTTTTCTTAGCAGTTGAGTAAAACTTTTCTATGAAAAAAATAATTCAATCGTCGTTTAACGCGATAGCACGCGTTTTCGAGATTTATCGAGCATGCGCCACGGCCATTTCGTGCTTTCTTATGGACTTTTCTTCAACGATTTCCATCGCTATGTGCAGAGTTGTCCGATTCTGTGCTTGGAGTCTAACCCTCGTTGCTTTAAATCGAATTTTCAACGATGGAATATCGTTTATAAGGATGTCTTCAGGGTTATTTGTTGTTACCGTTTTCAAAGTGGCCATTTTGACAACGCCGTATTGGTCCCTCTCCTCCCAAACGTCGCGTACCACTTCGGCACCGCGTTCCTTCGCCACTTTCACTATGACATCAATGTCTTCAACCGTAAAAGCCACGTCTCTTACGCCGTCTCCGTGGAGCGACAAGTGTTTCGACATCTCTTCGTTATCAGGCTCGTACGCGGACTCGAACACGAAAATAATCTGAAACCAATTCGGCAATTCCAGTCAGTGGAAAATAGTGAAAGAAGTAATAAAATACAACGATTTCACATCACCCAATAATCAATTATACACAATCGTTGAAAGCGGATGTTGAAGAAAAAAATGATTTTTTTCTACCTTATTCAGTTTGACTGCGTGGGAGGCAACTTCTCGAGATCCAGTTTCCAGACCCCGATAGCAAAGTGGCTCGAATCCAAATTTGCTGGTGTAATAACAGGCGGCCTAATGGAAACGAAAAAAAAAACTATTCAACATTTACGCATCCTTGAAAGATTTTGTTGCGAATAGAAACGTGTTTCTTTACTCACTTGCTTCGCATTGCCAACCCACAATTTTATATGATCGAAGCATACGAAATTTCCACCCACCGGCTGAAATAGTTAATTGCACATTTAATGATTTTGAAAACAATTAAAAGTAATTTTTAAAAACATATTTATGCATTCTTGTAAACCTATTTATGAAACTAAACTTATTTATTCTTATGTACTTTCAAGGATGTACGAAAGAGCGGATAACCGATTTTATAACGCATCCTCGTAAAATTCCATGGTCATCAAATAACCCGTTTCTTAGATACATCCGCTCACAGGCATTAAGAGGTTCATGGAAATTCTTAAAAACCTGGTGATACGCGAATTGTGCCATTTTCACTATTCATGTACTTATGAATTCCATTCAAATAATTTTTAAGAAATTACAAAATTTGTTAGAAAATTATTTCGATCATTAAAAAATTATTTTTAAATTATTCAAAGATTATGTAAAGATTATTTAATTTTTCGGAATAAATGGACGCAACGGCAGCTTTTATTCCATCGTAAGCCATAAAAAACTCACCTCTGGACCTTTATCAGTGTAAGTTGTCTGAAACAATAAAAAAATAAATAGATTAAATAAATCGTTTGTTTTGAAATATCTAAAACGAACGAAATACAACAATGAAAAATGTATACGTATTTCGGTAATCTCACCATTCTGGATAACTCTCGAGACGCAGGTATCGTCAAGAAAAACGAGTCCACGGATTTAACTCAGAATCGTAGCAAATTTTTTAGAAGACTGGGTGCTCGCTCTTCACGGATTTTCTATTTAAGAGAGCTCGGAGGGGATTTGAAACTTTGTCAGACCGATGATTGGTCGAGTCGTGGAGGCATGTTTGCACACATATTAGTTATTTACAGAAAAAGGTCGTAAATTAAGACGACATAAATTAATCGAGAGTCGTGTTGAGCCGGTCTGGCCGGTATGACCACGCCGTTGATGCCTGATCTTCGTGCCTTAAACCCATGGAGGCTCGTCTCCCTCTCCCGATCTTTATATCAGACCTGACAATATTATGCCGTTCATGAATTTTGATAATTCGTGGATGGATTCCCTGGACTTGGAATTCTCTGGGATTCGAAAAAAAGTTTCAGTATTTTGGATGATCTATGTTTCGATAATTATTTAATAATTTAGATAATTATTTAAAGCAGCCAAATTGCACATCGCTTTCTCGAAATTATGTAAATTTTTTAGATAATCCAAATTTATATAATTTCCTTCCTTGTAAAAAAAAACCAAATAGACTCAAGTCTAGAAATTTTAATACCGCGATTTCCAAACCTCCACACGATGAATACAAAATTGCCAGAACTTCATAAACGAGTTGTGTAATGATGAAAAATGTTACGATCACGAGAAAACTGGGCGGATACAAACATTGTTTATCCCACAAATACGCTCCGATGTAAATCGTTTCAATGTAAATTGGAAAAAAAATACGACAGTCGCCACAGGTTGGTCGAGTGGTTGCCGTATCATAAAAAAAGAGTATAAATATTTGACGTACTGGAAAGAAAATAGAAAAAGAAAAAATGCCGAGCACGATCAAGCGCGAGGATTGCATTTCTGGCGCATAATTATGCTAATTAAGTGGTCGAACCGGGAGGCTCGACCACTTCGAGTCACAGCTATGGCCCGATCAGTTATACGAGCGACCGATCAGCCCTCCAGCTTAAGGCCGCTCGTGACGTTCCTATTATCCCGCCAAACAAACAAATAACCTTCGGCCACTATATTGTGCGACGTAAAACTTTGTCGTCAGGTAAAAACATCGCGCGAAGAAAAATCCGTTTTCCAACTGCCGTTAAAAAACGTCTCTTTTATTTCCGCATTTGTGGCGAGCCTACGATTATTTCGTATTTATGCGCTCACACGTTTCTATAAATTCTCAAGGGCCCACCCCTCTCCCCCTGCCCCATGCATCGCAAAATACTGACATAGCTAAATTGACAAAAAATCTTTCATCATCCGGTACAACGACGATTGCGAATTGACTCGTTTTAGAGAATTACGAATGCTAGAAACGAGCCCAAATATTCTAATGGGTTTCGCAAAAAGAAAAAAAAACGGTACCTTCAAGACTCGCGTGCCTTTTACTTTTACTTAATTGATATCTAATTAAACGACAATACAACAACCCTTTGCTCAACGAGAATAAAATATTTATCAACGGAAATGACTAACAGGGATGAACCGTCTCTAATCTCGCACTCTCTTGCGCTCTTCTAATAAACTTCACGTTCCTTAATACCTATCACAATCACACTTCCGAAGCTCATTCATGCGAAGCACGATTTTACAACGATTATTACGATTTTGATGGTGTTTCACTTTCTTTACAAAAATACGCATGGAAAATACCGAAGAACGGATATTTAAAGTTTGATTCTTCGAATTAAAATGAAACGAAAATCGATCGAAAACACAAACGAAACTTCGATACTTTTAATTGGCACACTTTGTATTTTTCGAATAACTCAATCGAAGTTCCTTGCGATCGTACAAAATATAGGAATGTCGAAATTGTTCGTGGATAAGCTACAGCTAACGATTCTTCCTGGTCAAGACAGTTTCTTAATAAGGCTTCGAATTATACGACTCCTGAAATCGCCAAGTGTTGCTAATGCTCCATTTGTTTTTTTTTTCATTCGTTTTCGTTTTTGCGATGAAACTAAACCCTGTTTATTCCAAGGAACTTTTGGCGTTGATTAGAAAAATAGGATATCACTTTTGTGCCCCTTAGTGATCGAAAAATTGTGGGCAACGTTTCAGAAAATAAAAACGACTTGAAAATCCGGAATTGAGGGAAATAGTGAGCAGAATTCGGCTTTGCCCGAGAAATACCCTGCACAATAAAGAGAAAAATGTTATTCCATAACATTAATATTCGAATCTCATCTTCGTCAGTAAATCGCTGTAACCAAAATTCTAGAGATAAGTAGACAATTTTAAAATAATCAATCTGGAGCAATTCTATCAAGTCAGTTTTCCAAATAATCGACAGTAAATAATAACTGACAATACTAAATGTTGAGAACGAACATTAGGAAGGCTAGATTAATAATGGACCCATTGTATCGATATCAGAGGAAACCACGGATGCAAATATCATCCTCGTAACCAAAAATTATTTAGTATTGATAATTAAGAAGTGTTCTTATATGTACAAGAATTCCCTTCCGACATTCATTCAACAGAGAACATTAAATAGAAATAGAAATGACAAATAGATTCTCCAACTAATAAAGGTCTCACACCTAGTCGTAATTTAAAAAAAAAAACATCGATTTTCGATTCGACTCGGATTTTTAAAAGATAACATTTAAAAAATAGTATTTCCATTCGAATAGCCCCGTGTAAAATTGAGAGATAGATGGTAGTACGATTTTCCAAATGAAGAACACTAATCTTCCCTCCGGCCACGAGGTAAGTGGAAACGTCAAAGATTAAACGTATTTTGCCAATTACTTTCTATAGCTAAGGTGATGGTACCACCGGTGTCATTTTAAAACTGGGTTATAAGAATTCGTGTTTTTTTTCTCTCGAAAAAATAGGGCTCCCATCCTACTTTTAAAACTCGAAAATTACGAAGTTCGCCAAAGGGTTCATCCCGTCAACACAGTATTAGGATCGTCAGTCCTACTCGAGCTTGAATGAAAAGTTGCCAAAAAAACGTCGTCTACTCCAAATTCTGACTAGGAAGAAACAGCCTTACTTCTTTGATTTGCAAAATTTTTCTAGAACGTCGCGACGATATGTTTTTTTTTTTTTTTTAGAGAATTATTATGCCGTGATCTCGCTCAAGCCGGCGTTTAGCTTTGAGCGGAACAACGCCCATGAGATCGGCCGGTGTCGGCAAACCCCCCGACACGTTTGGCGCCATTGCTTGTTGATAAAAAACTTCGGTCTTGCCACACTGACTACCATAAACTACCATGTCGTCGGTTCTCACGATTATGTCGGTAAGATTTCTTGCTTTTGTGAAACGGTTGTGCAATGAGGACACTATTTCGAGTTCGGTGACACCCCAGAGTCCGGAACGGTGCAACGTGTCCCACTGTGGATCCACGCTCAGTACACTGTACAATTCCTTGTTCTCGTTCGACGGTAAAGGATCGAGACATTGCTGCAAACGATTCTCCAATCTTCCCAGAGTGTTGACGCACGTTTCCCACTGAAATTGTCACGTTAGTATTTTATTCGTACCGATAATTTTTGAATAATTGAATAATGACTGCGGAACGGAAAATCGATGAAACAAGGTCGTGTACGAAAGCGGTACTTACGAGATTGTGTATAAGATCTGGATTATTACCGGTACCATCTTCCATCAGTAAAAACAGTACCATGTTGTGATGTCCGCAAATAAATAATTCAGTCTTTTCAACGCCAAAAGAGGTTGGATCTTTGGAGGCGGATTCGCCGCTCAGCCAAAAGAGATCATCTTCGAGTGCCGAATCATCGTCAGCGGCTGATCTTCCGCCGACCGTGCGAGCAGTGCTCTCGGATTTGTTTCTCGTCAGTCGGCTCGAGACGGTCGATGCGTCACAAAATTCACTGGGAGTCGTATCTCTGCTGCAAAAACCGCTGGTTCGTTCATCAGCGAGTAAACTGAGTTTCGACATCAAAGGCGTCAGTT
This sequence comes from Ophioninae sp. A BG-2022a, assembly GCA_030523105.1. NCBI lineage: Eukaryota > Metazoa > Arthropoda > Insecta > Hymenoptera > Ichneumonidae > Ophioninae sp. A BG-2022a. The sequence continues at coordinate 4,099 of JAPYZI010002358.1, read as the reverse complement.
GAAGGCCCTCGAGTTTTTTTTTCTTCTGTTGCGGAAAATCGAACGCCAGAGCAGACTCAGAAGTGGATTTCCGTCGATCGTTCTCGTGCTCGCTTTCGCTGGCCGGAGCGTTCAACGACTTCAACGGCAAACTCATGGAACGCCGATAGTTCTCCTGACGACTTTTATTCTCGAGCCTAACGTCGAGACCGGAATTCGTACTCTTCTCGGTTCCAGAGTTCAACGCTGAGGATACCGGTGCGTTGATGACTTCGAAATTGTCGATATTTCCAGGCGCTTCGATACTCGCTTTTCGCGAACCGGTCGCACCAGGTTCGTTCCTCGCGCCGTTCAAAAGCTTCTGCACTTCCAGTCCCGTCATAGTGATGTCCGCTTTCACGAGTTCCTGATAGTGGGACGCGATGTAGTGGTCGTAAAGGGAACGGGAGACTGGCTTACCATCGTTCCGAAAAACTGGATAGCAGGGATCCGTTATCGTGGTGAAACGATGCTTGTGCAACGTTTTTTTACTCGTTGAATCAGGCGAATCCTCGTTGTAGTCTATATTTGCCAGATGAGACATTTTCACGGCCAAACGATTCTTCGCCTCGTCCCGGGAGTCTTCAAGGTCCGAAAGACTCAAACTCTTTCGATGACCCGCGAGCATCGATTGACCGTTCTTCTCAATTTTCTCACCGATCGTACTCGAAGAATTTCTCAACTTGTTGATGCGTTTGCAACGCAGTGCTTCCTTCACCACATCCGGAATTTCATCGGGATTGTCAATAGTGGTTTTCTCTTCGACGGGCTTCGATCGATTGTTCTCGAGTTCCTCGTTCGCGCTGCATATCGAAACCGCTGTGCCGTGCAACACGCGATTAACGTCTTTCAACGGTGTCGAACATACGCTAGGAGTCAGCAAAGGAACTGCGTATTTAGGACGATCAACTTTGTGATCGTTCGATTTTCGCGATACCGTTGAAGACATCGGGACCGATGTGGTGTTACTCGGAAAACCAGTCGTCTGTGTGAACGGAACTTTCCGCGAATTTTCATCGCTGTTCGATTGCGACGTGGACTCGCCGGACTCTGCCTCCTCCGGAACTGTGAATATCCTCGAAGTATCGCGTTTCATTCCTGACGAAGAGATTATCTTTTTGTATGCGTTTTTCCGCGTCGTAGCGTCACTCCCGATCCCATAAGTGGACGGATTTATCTTGCCGCTCGGTCCGCCCATATCATCACCGAGGTCGAACGACTGCCTGCGCTGAACGTAGACGCGAAGCAACTGAACGCCGACGGGGAGATGAAAACTTGTAGGTATTCGTTCAGCTGGAGCCTTTTAACAAATAAAATAGTTCAATTATCTCCCATTCATAATTGTCCACGGTTTATTCAGCGTGTATTTTTTATCGACCTTTCGAGCTTTGCCGCACACGCTCTTGTCGATTGGACTTTTCGTGAACAAACGGGGAATTCTGATAGGCGGTAATCTGACAACGGATCGAGTTATCTCCGGCAATGGAGACACTCACCCTCATTATCAGTCACTTTATTCAAACGCGCTCTATTTTTCAATCCCGAAAGCATATCAGACACTTTGTATACGAAAAACTGATATGTTTCTCACGAATCCATTCTTTTTGAGCGACGCGGCAATTATAAAGACAAAACGAGCTGAAACAACTGAGGCCTCTTCATAGGGATTCTCTTATTATCATTGACACTTATATTTTACAACGCGTTATTCATTCATCACCTTTATCCTGTAGGGATCCGTGATAACCAGTTGCTTCGTCAATTCTGCGTTCAATTGCGTCGCGACGACTCTGCAAACGTAACAAATTTTTAGCTGCATCCGTTTCTTATTGGCACAGCTGTCAGTGAGATTGTTCTCGCGCGTGGACTCACTTGTTATTGTAAAACAGAGCACCTCCCATAACACCGGCCGTCTCTTGACAATACTGCAACACTTGCATAGCCTCGAGAAAAACGTTGCTCGCACCTTTCGGCAGTTTTATCATGGGCATATTCGAGAATAAATTAGCACTGTATTGTAGTATCGGCAAATATGTCTCCAACATCTGATAGAGCTTTTCCGTAAATTTATTTCTATCGTTGTTGAATGATCCCGCTATGGTCTCGAGATCGCAGTGGAAAAATTGCAATATCGATTCCAGAGTGTTCGCTCTTCTCTCCAGTATCCAGTCTTGTATATTTCTGTCCGTCCCAACAGCCTGCAATGAAACAAAGAATATTATTCATTCGCGAGTCGACAAGGAAACGAGAAATTATATGCAAAAAAATCCCAGATAATTTCCAGCACACATGCGCTAAATTTTGTATTCTAGTAAATAAACTTACCAGAATGTATTGGCCAAACTTCTTGAGTACGAATTTTCCACCCTGAAGGGATATTAAATTGGGCGGAGAAAAGGAACTGCTAAAGAAATGAGAAATCCCCATTAGTTGTCCAGCAAGAGCGAGTCTCTGAGTAGGAGACACCCAAGCAGGATGAAAGTAGACAACAGCGTCCGCCGGATCGTCTTCTTCTTTACGACACCGCAGGGTATCGTAAATAAAAACGATCATCATCTCTCTGAAATAAAGCGTCCGACGGTGAGATTCACGGGATAAATCATACGTGCGAAAGGTATTCACAAACTTCTATGTACGAAAGCTTGAAAGTATGCGAAGTACAAAGCAACATAAATAATGGACTCACATCAGCTTAAAGTCTGCATTGTCTTTGACGTAAATGAGAGATTTGAAAAGGGATGACATATGGAGACGGACGAGTCGAGAGAAAAGAAGAAAAGTCGTCAGTTAGAAACGAAGGCGTAGAGAAATCCGGAGTAAATGAAGGAGCTGAAGAAAAGTGACACATGCACCGATACACGTACACGAAACTGAGAGGTGGGAGATTGAATTCGTGTATCGCGCTACGTAGTTGATAAACAATCCATTGTCGTCGAAAAAGTAACGCGAAGAATCGCCGAATCCACAACGAGGCTAATTAGATAACGGAGAGAAGAACGGAAAGAGAAAAAAGAAAAAAAAGAATCGACGATTACGCAATAAGTGTAACGTGTATGTATACTTTGCCATGGTGATGCGATTAACGTGGACGACTTCACGGGTGAACTGTCACACACGTAGCTGTCAATCGTAAAAGCGCGTGGCGATGGCGATGTGTATATTCTTTCCCTATTTTTTTTTACCGTATGAGCCCGCCGGTACGGAAAAACGACGAACAAAATGGTCACGGAGGATCCGACTAATTTGCATTCTCACCATACCAAACGGGAATTACGCACTCCTACTCGTTCTACAATTGTAAAAAACATTTTTCAATTACGTAAGAAACATTCTTATTCATTACCGCCCTTTCACGGGAAACATACATTCCACGGCATGTCGCCATGTTGTTTATTGATTAGAGCAGAAAATAGAAGCGAAGTCAGGCTATCGTTATTTATTAAGTGAAGGAATTTTCCGCTAGATGTCATCGCGCAGCGGCAAATTTGAATTCCAATTACGCTACTGCCGTAGTATACTTCCGAAGTATACTTCGGAAGGATGCAAGCGCGGTCGGTAGGAACGGACAAATGCGAGCCGCTGCGCCGCCAGTGAGAAAATTGTTGAACCGAATTTTCTTGACGGTCGATAAGATTTTGAGCTCTGGTGGTACATTTTTGTTACATTTATATAACAAAATTTTCAGCTGATTAGGGAATATCAACGAATTTTCGTCGAAAGCACTGCACACAGCAAAAAAATCGTGATTTTAGAAGATTTTTACCATTTTTTAATAGAAATTTTGGGTTTTGGGGGAATTGAATGGTTGATTCGTGCTCAGGGGATCAAATTACATCGAAATGGATCAATAAAAAAAATATTAAAAATCAAAAAATTTTTTCGATTTTTGGGCAAAATAAGTTTTGTCACTAAATCATCGATAACTTTTTTTCCTTTGGGATTTGGCACTCCACTCTGTGCTCAATCTCTTCGTTATGATTCCCCCTTCAAAATGCTTTTTTAATCATTAATGTCCGATGATTTTTCGATTTTTGGCAGAATTTCAAAGTCGGACCATCGATTTTTGCAAATTTTTCCATAC